>AWWV01011623.1:0-17630 GCA_001974805.1 Corchorus capsularis
TAAGAAGGTAATTAAATTGAAAAAGAGTAAATAGTAATCAGTAAAAAGGATAATCAGTAGAGTAAAACAATAATNAGATAAGAGAAAAGTGATAATTCGTAAGAGTAAAATAATAATCAGTAAAGAGTAAAAGGGTGATCAGTAATTCAAAGAGTAAAATGGTAGTCAGTATAAGAAAAAAGAAGAGTAAAAAGTGGTAATAAATAAAAGAGAGTAAGAAAAGAGTAATTAGTAAAAAGAGTAAGAAAAGAGAAAAAAATGATAAAGATAGCAAAAGTAAAAATGGTAATCAGTAAGAAGAGGATAATTAGTAAAAAAAAGTGGTAAGAGAGAAGAGTATGATAGTAATTTAGTTAAGAGTCAAATGGCATGAATATACTTAAAGATAGAAAACAACCAAATATGGAAACCCACAGTTAAGTCTAGATTAGTCAGTGCCGTCTTTGACGGGCGTCGTGGGGGTGCTAATCCTTCCCCACGCGTACCCGACTCCCGAACCTTTAGGACTCTGGTTAGTAGACCGTTTATTAGGTTTAGTGTTGCCTTCGCCAAGCTTAGGTTAACATTAGGCTTAATAATCTGATAGGTGGCTAATCACAGCTAGGTTAAAAAAGATTAGTGGCGACTCCCCCTTAGCTTTATAGTTCTTTTAAATCGTTAAACGGTAGGGTTCGCAAACCCCGGACGCGGACGTTGCGACACATTGCTATCACCAAAAATCCAGTGTTTCATGGTAAGACAAAGCACTTTAAGATTAAATACCATTTTGTTAGAGAAATCATCTCAGAGGGTGAAGTTGAAGTTCTCTATTGCAACACTAAAGAGCAATTGGCTGATATTTTGACTAAACAATTACCGAGAGAAAGGTTTGAAGAATTGAGATTAAAGATTGGAATTATACAGCTTTGTAACCAAGGAGGAGTGTCAGCAGTTGGTTAGCAAAGCTGCCTGTTTCAGCAGCTATGCTTTGTGAGCAGCAAGCTTCATAAGCTGCTGCAATTTTGATCAACCAAAGCTTAGAGCTTTGATGTTAAGAAATCGGCAAGGAGCTTAGTTAGATGACATAGGCAGCAACTAGCTTGCCTCATTTTGTAACCACTTATGTTTGTTTACTTAGATATGTTAAAATCACTTTCTGCTAGTAATTAAGTCTAAGCTACTACTTGTTTTAGCTAGCTATTCTAGCTCATCATGAGCCAATTTTGATTGATTAACATAGTGGCAAACATGTGTATAAATTCGGTGCTCATGCTAATGAAAATATCTCAGTTTTCTTGCCATTTTTCATCAACAAAACCTTTTCCTGTTTTCCCTTCTTATGTTTCATATTTTCTGGTTTTCTTTATTTGCTAAGTTCATCTTTCAAACTTCAACTTTCTGTTTTTGTTGAATTGCTCTTGAAACAGTTTTTGATCATCTTTTAAATCATTTTCAATCTGTCCGAGAGTTAGTTCTTGTTGTTTAAAGCTTTTGAAGCCAACAATATAACATTAATGATAGCTCTGTATACATATGCTAAATTACTTCCTTTTCTTAAATTTTGTCCATTGAAGGAAACCAAAGAAAGTATTATTGTGTGCCAAATACCAATTGCCAGCTAGTTTAGACTTGAGACTATCTGCCACCATCAATCCTCAGCTCGGAGAAAACTCTACTAGCTGTTGTGTGAGATCCATCAATATCCCTTGTCAGAGGCACAAAATCATTATTCGAAGGCAAACGCTGAAAGGGACGGGACGAGAACTCGAGGGAAGCATCAATGGCGCTATGCTCGTGTGCCTCTCTGCCAACTGCAGTTTGCTGTAACTGCAATGTGTATTTTAAGTCCCAGCAGATGTCAAGCATTTTTGGCCTGCTGGCTCCATTTGGTTTCAGGCACTTGTCAACTATCTCAATGAATTTTCTCAGTGAATTAGGATTAATCTGGCTTGCCACTGAAGGATCAATAATCTTTTCAGTAATGAACTCCATGATCCCCAAAATTAACTCTCTGAACTGTTCTAAGAACTAATTGATTCGGCAAACCTTGGTAAAGACCCTTACTTCCAGTTGAAGTCACATGAGTTGCATCACTGACAAGATTTGGAACAAGAAAAACTTCTATAGCATTCACAAAAGCAAAAGATGTTTCTTGAGCAGGGATGAAGTGAATTCTAAAGTTATTTGAATGGATAGGCACCAAGAAGAAGAAGTACAACCGCAACATATGCAGTTTAAAAGGGGTTCCAAGTTCCAATCAGTTTCAGTTTCTTCCAATGTTATGTCAGGTAAATATTTGGTTGACGTAGTAAAAGGAGAAAAGGATGATGGGGTTGTATTGGATACTGACATAGCATAGCACAAAAGGGTTGGCTTTTCTTTTTGGTTCTTTCTATCTCTTTGATTCTGTTTTGAGTTGCATTATTTTGTGAAATACAGATTAAGACAGTAATGATTGTTTTTGTACTCTATAGTTAGTGTTTTTTCCCCTTAAATTATGTTTGCAATTGTTGTAGTGCAGGAAGAATTAAATAATGGAGTAAAATAAAGATGGGTGAATGGGTTTGGTGGGAAGTTTTTACATCCTGAAAGTGATATCAGATATTTATTGAAAAAAAAAAAAAAACCTAAGCACTTACTTCTGCATCATTTTCTTGTTTAGGTTGTTGCAGATGAAAAATTTATTTATTAAACTTGAAGCTGAAAAAGATGAATCATCAACAGGAGCAGAATAG
Organism: Corchorus capsularis; assembly: GCA_001974805.1. Classification (NCBI taxonomy): domain Eukaryota; kingdom Viridiplantae; phylum Streptophyta; class Magnoliopsida; order Malvales; family Malvaceae; genus Corchorus; species Corchorus capsularis. The sequence continues at coordinate 2,715 of AWWV01011623.1, forward strand.
TCATCAGGGCAAGTTTATTTATGAGGAGAAACTCATGATTTTAGTTTGAAACCTTAAATTGTAGTGCAAGTGTTCCAAGTGCTTCCTCTGTTTCCTTTCTTCAGCTGCAGTTAGCATGATTTATTGGACATTACTTTGTATTTACCAAAATCATGATTAATGATTATGGTGATGGTATGAAATAAATGATTGATGATTCCCCAGGGCTAAGCTTAAGTACAAGCAAGAATTTCTTTAATCACTAACATTCTTCTACTATTTTATTCCTTCATCAATGCCTCTTATAATATACTTTAGAAAATTATTGAGGAAAATTATTGAGACAAAGGAAATGTATACTAATTTTGACCTTATGGATCCGGCTGATCGAGAGCAGTAAACTCTCCCAACACGTGTGTTTCTGGGAAGAGTCCTAACTATAGAAGTGAGGAGTTTCAAATTCCAAATCTCCCTATACAAGATTTCAGTCTGTCACCATTAAGGTTAGGGAGGGAATTAGAAAAACAAACTATTTTATTATTGATTAATATTAATCGACCCTCCTCATTGAGTATCAAAATTTTTTAATCTCCAAACTGAAATTGGAGATCACGTACCTTTAAAAAAAAAACTTTTTTAGGGTCAACCGACTTGTTATATAAGGGCATTACTTGCGCAAGAAATTCTAATTAGTAGAAACCTCAATAAACTCAAAGACTGAGAAATATTCCGTGAGGTATTTGTTCTTAGTTCAATTCATCGGTCGTTCCTTGAATGCCAAATTGATTGATTTTTGGTTGGTGGAAGCATGTCAGGTATTATCCAAGACCTTATCTCCGATATTCTCCTATGCTTACCAGCGAAATCTCTTGTGCGCTTCCGCTGCCTCTCCAAATCATCACGAACCGAAATCGACAGTGAAACTTTCATCAATGCGCATCACACGCGATCTATCGAAACTAAGACCCGCCGTAGACTACTTTTGGGGCGAGTGGATCGTTTGAACAAATGTACCGTGGTGGGCTTGGATGAATTAGAACAAGGACGACTTGTTGTTCAAGGCGAGCAAAATTTTCATCATAGATCCATCCGTGGTTCATGCAATGGTTTGTTTTTGTTGGAACATCATGATCACCATGGTCGTCGTGGATTTCCGTTTTCGTTGTGGAATCCCTTCACTAAGAGGATCAAGGAGTTAGCAGTTTTCAATCCTCAAAATCCTTTTTATGGAATTACTCATCTTGGTTTGGGCTATGACTGTGGCAGCAATGACTACAAAGTGGTAGGGATTCGAAGACATTACAGCTTCTCTGATGTTTGGGTTTTTAGTTTGGCCTCCAATTCATGGAAAAAGCTACAAATTACTTGTCCTGCAGATAAGATTCGAGATTGCACTTACAATGGGATTTTCGCACACGGAGCCTTGCATTGGCGGAGCCGGACATACGAAAATCATGGGTATGAGATTGTTAGCTTTGATATGTCAAAAGAAGAGTTTCTCCCAGTCCTCCAAATTAAACCTCAAATAATTAGTTCCAACGCAAGGGTACATGCTCAACTTGTAATGCCAGGGCACATGTTGGTTTGGGATGCAATAGAGGATGGGGTTGTTGAAGCAAGGATTGAGTTGTTTGAGATGGTCAAGAATGGAGATTGCTTTGCTTTCATATCACGGTATGGCTCTATTATTGAACTTAATGGCATATCGGAAAAGGGACCATTAAGATTAAAATTTGATCAAAGGATGGTAACAAGATTTTGATGTACTTTGGATATTATATTCATGGATGGTATTGGTATGACCTTGAAAAGAAAAGTTTTGAGAGTCTCAACCATCTTGGTTTACCTCGACTTGATGGAAGAAGTAATAAGGTCATCTGTTGCTGGGAAACTCTTGTTCCTCTTGGTGCTCATAATTAATTTGATATAGCAAATTCAGCCACTACTTGAGAATATATCATATATATGGGACAGACGAGGAGCCTGCTCCACACACTAGATATAGCTAATTCAGCCACTACTTGCAGCAGATCAATTTTTTTTTTTTTTTTGGCATCAGCATCAGTTAAACAAGTAATTTATAAGCTTTTTTTCATGCTTATTTTATATTTACAAGTGTTTCTATTGCATTGGATCGTTTTACATACTCAATTTTTATATGCGTTTCTTTCATGTAGGGTTGATGAGTTCGATTTGGGGAAGTGAAATTACATGGGGAAATGATCTAGTGAGCTAAGATATGGAGTAAAGGTTTTGAGCATGGAGGAAAGGTTTCGGGGCTGAAGCTGATGAGGTAGTTAAAATTGGGATTAATCACACACCTTGCCATGGATTGCTATTTTTGCTTTTGTTATTTGTTTTTGGTTGTGTCGACTGTGTTTTTGTTTTGGTTGGGTTTCTGTTTGTTGGCAGTGCTATGCTTGGAGCCACTATGTTTTGGACTTTTTGTCTTGTCTTGTTAAGCGCTTCTTGCTAATAAAATTTCGGTTTTGCCTTTAAAAAAATAAAAATATTATTGCATATGTTAATTTTGTTACATGTTTACCTGAATGTCACAATGAATCTATTATAACAAAGGCGGAAGGAATATGGCACATTGTTTGAATTCTTAGAAAATAGCCCTTTTCAGATTTTTATTAAAGGTAATGGTCATTGACATTGCATTGCTTGTTGGTCAAAAAAAAAAGAAAGACATTGCATTAATTGCTCAGAAAATATCTATCAGTATCACCATAATCTCTAACTTCATAAAAATTGTGTGGTTATGCTATGCATGCGCAAATATATTTGATTCCTAAAAAATGGGGTAGAGGATTTTATATGTCAGTGCGAGATCCACAGTTGCTTCTGCCACACTTGATGAGAACATGTACTAGTCATGGTAATTACTTGAGTTATAGGAACATGCTTAGATATATTAATTTGTTCTCCCAGATGGAGGGAATTTTATAATAGAAAGCATTATAGATGCTTTTGCACTTCATTAGATTCTGGTCTGCTGGGGATTGGTTAACATTCAGCAACCGTACGTTTTTACAATCATTTAATTGATATAAAGCAAAATCAAGAAATGAGATTGAAGCGCATAATTATTTCTTATGGGTGCAACAATAAACCAATTCCAATTCCAACACAACTTAATTATAACTTGTTGATATTTCATTGTTCAAACACACCGAGAGGGCAGAGACCAGGCATTAACTTTACTCCATTGGAGCTATAAGTTTGAAGGATACAATTGAGAGCTTGTAGGAGAACAACTTTCTTTATATTAGTGTCTGATTCATGGCATATGAATTGCCAACTATTCATTAAAGTTAGATAGCTCGGGCTCCCCTTTAAATTCATTTTTCTCTTCAATTATTGGATTAATTATTCAGTTGTAACTTTTGAAGCATTCTGTCTTTAATTAATAAAATAATACTAATAGAATATGTTAATAAGTGCATATGTTTAAATGATATGAATATCCTTTTCCGAGTCCAATACTTTATCAACATATCTCGTGGCTCTCCGCAATTAGAGAATTTTTACTTATAAAATCATGTTATCTTATGGGATACATTTACAGCTTTTCTCTTAATATCCTTATGTTAACTAAATCACCACAAAGTTGAAATAAAAGTAGAGTTTACTCCATTGGTTGTTGGGCAATATTTACGCATTCCAAGCAGTTTCAGTGACGACCGCATCCATCTCCACAAACATGGATCATTTATTTTTAGCTAAAATCCGTTAATTACCTCAAAAAAATTATTATATAAGTGCAGCTAGCTATGTATTCTTGGAAAAATTGTAGCAATTCAAACCAAAGAAACTTTTATAATGATGTAGCCATTGATAAAGCCAAAGGCATTTCACTCTCATGGGAAGTTCTCCATAACTCATGTAGCTTCTTCAAATGATATTTCAAGAACTTCCCATGAGAGTGAAATGCCTTTGATGCTTCTTATCTACCCAACAATTAAATTGGATGCTCCTGAATTGGCCTAGATTGATTGTGTTTTATCATGTTGTCTCTTTTTCAATCAATTATTTAAAAGTTGAAATGTTTTTGTCTGAATTTCCTTCATGAAATTTTCAATGTTGCAAGGATCTGATAAAACCACTCTCTTTGCAGAGCTCAAAGGGTTCCAAATGAGCCACTTGGGCATTCCCCTCCAATCTTGCAGTGTCAAGCTTGTCTCTACGCCTGATGAAAACTGCAACAATGGAATCGATGGCTCCTAACTTTGTTATCAAGGTAAAGAGACTGAAGGGAGAGGGTTATGATGCTCTGATCTATGCTGCAGGTCACGTGGCTTTCCGACCAGCTCAATGCCTTGCTCCATCTCCTTAATGTCACTACTGCTTGGATGAAATTACCATTCCGATGTCGGTTCTTGTCCTTTTGATCAGTCTAATTTTAACAAAGTTTATCCATCCATCTATGTTTGTAAAGTGTTCTACTTCAAAATCAAGAGTTTTGATTAACTTAAAATGAAAGATTTAACTACAATATGCGACATATTCTAAAGTTTGAACTAAACAGGTAGATTATAAGAATCATCAATCGACTAATTGGATCCACATAATCAGCAATTCTTCAACGTTAGATTAAAACAAATCACAAATTTTTTTTTTCACAAATTAAGGATTTAATGTAAGTAAGATTGAAAAGAAATTAAAGAAACAAAAGAGAGCAAAGCACGAACCATTCTCAAGAATGATCTGATCGCAAATTGCCAAACCCGTTCCGTTAGCTTCGTTGATAGAGAGAAGAGAAAGAGTAAGGAAACGTTTTCCTGTGTGAGAGAGGGCATGCATGATCATTTGGGCCATTTTCCCAGAGGAACACAACCTCTCTTATCTCATCTTTTAAACAACTTTTTTTTTTTTTTATTTCGGCCCAACCACAAAATATTTGACTCTACAAAATTGATCACTCTTAAATCCAGGCTTCCTAATATTGCTTTTTAATTTTGGTACTGTTATGTTCATATCGGGTTTTAGTCTTTTGAATGGAGAAAATCATTGTTGGAAGAGATTTACCCCATAGTGGTCAAACCCGACTCGAACAAAGTTAACTTGTAAATATACCAAAAAAAAAATTGGTACTGTCCTAATAAGTTTTTTTTTTTTTTTTGGCTAAGCCATGAAACAATTATATATACCCGAAAATTAAACAACAAATTACTAGTACAAGAAAAACAATGATGTGTAAAACTAATGAAACAAGGTGCATAAGAATAATACAGCTGGAAATGGGGAAATTTTTTTATAAAATGAATTCTTAGAGAAATCAATTTTGTGACATATAGAAGCAATATGGAGAAAAGAAAGAAAATCCTAAAGTTTCAAAGTTGCTCTGCCATAACACATTTGTCCACCGGCTTCAAAGAGATCAAAGTAACATGGAAACAATTGGACACGACTTTGCTTGAACCGCACTGCAAAGAAAGGATGTTTCTGCAACTCAAATTCCACCTGCAAAAGGAAATGTATTGCCACATCTCCTTAGCTATATAAATTAAGCACCATTTTTCATTTAAAGCAGACAAGTATCTCAAATGAAACAGAGGATAGAAACTAGAAACAAAAGAAAATGAAACTAGAAACAAGGAAAATGAAAGAATTTAGTTGGATAATTAAGGGCTTAATAGAGGAACAATTTAGCCATTAAATTTCAAAAATTGCCAATTGTACTCCTAAACTTGTAAATATGAACAAATTAGCCTTTTTGGGAAAATAACATTGGTTCTACTCTCTCTGTCCCATATTATAAGTCCTCTTCTAGAAACTTTATTTGTCCCAAAATATAAGTCCCTTTTTAAATCCCAATGCAACTTTTACCTAAGTTATCTAAATTACCCTTGTTAGTGATAGTAGAAATTTAGTTGGAATTTAATTTATCTATTAACTATGAGGGAGTAAGTGGGAGGAGAGAGAAGAGGGATAAAATTGGAAAGAGAAGATAAAAGTTTATAGAAGTTAGAGTTGTAACTACTTTTCTTAAACTTTGTGATACGGTTAAAATGGACTTATATTATGGAACAGAGGGAGTATTTAATTAGCAACTGGACAGAAATTAGATGAAATTCATCGGAATCATACCAATTTCTCGCCCAAGAAGGGTTAATTTTTGTCCAATTGTAAACAAAAGTTAACCAATTTCTATCTAAAAGGCCTAATTTGTCCCTTTATTATAAGTTAATGCATGCAATTAACAATTTTGAAAGTTCAAGGGTTAAATTGTCCCTTTCTCACAAGTTCAAGAGCCAAAATATCCATTAAGCCGTTGGAGTGTTGATAAAATTAATGGCTTATAATAGACATTTTGACCCTTGAACTGTAATGAAGGGGCAAATTAGCCCTTAAATTTTCAAAGTTACCAATTACATCCCTGAACTTATAAAAGCCTGGACAATAGTTTAGACCTTTTGGATGGAAATTTGGTTCAATTTTGTTCACAATTAGGGAAATTAGCCTTTTTTTATGGAAAAATTGGTATGGTTCCAATAAATTGCATCCAATTTACATCCAAATGTTAACGGAATTAAACAAATTTACATCCAAAAGGGCTTATTTGTCCCTTCTTCACAAATTCAAGCTTGTGATTGGAAATTTTGGAAGTTTAAGGGCTAATTTGTCTCTTTCTTACAAGTTTTTTTTTTTTTTGGAAAGACTCTTTCTTACAAGTTCAATGGCCAAAGTTTCTAGGCCATTTCTATTATAAGCCTAAAATTAATTGTATATATGAACTTATATTTGACACAATATATCTAAGGCATATCATTAACCCAAAATGGGGGTTGGTTTCTCCAACAATGTTGTGTGTGTATATATTGCCTACTATGAATTGAGCATTCTGTGTGTAGTTTGCTATTGAGATTCCAAAGAAGATTGGGCTTCTCCAGTCATCTCACCATAATAAGTTAATCAAATTGTTCAAAAGTTTTCATTTTTCAACAATCATAAGTTAATTACATACCTAGCGAAGACTATTATTTTGCAAAATGAATCCTCACGGAGTCGGTTGGCTACTAGTGGCACCTGTGATGATCGATTCCTTCAAACAAGGTAATGCCACCTATATATGCATGAAATTCATTTTATTATTTGATCATATATTATTCAAATAGTTTTAGATATAGTAAGATAAGTGAAATAGATGAGAAACCAAGAAAAGTTGATTTGAATATTTTTAAGAGAGAAAAAGAAAGGGAAAAAATGAAAGTGAATCATTAAAATTACCTTTCGGGTGAGGAGAGTTGGTTTGGTTATTACAAGGTATCAAAATAAGAAAAATGTAGGGGAATTTTGCTCAACAACTGTCAAATATAAAGGAAATGTTTATAATTGACTATCCATATACCTTTTCCATAAACAACTGTCGAATAGTGGCATTAAGGTCGCCTTCCCAACGCTCGGCACATTCACCTTCTGTTGATTCTAGTACTCCCTTCAGCATAGGTGTGCTTAACTCACCCTCACAGAAAATTTCCAACTGTGGACACTGTTTAATTATTACTTTTTCCAAGGAAGGGAACCCAAAGGTAGAGTTGAAAGACACTGAGGATAGTATTAAAATATTCTCCAGTTTACCACATCCATGAACTTCCAGAATGCTCAAGTTGCTGTAACATTGTCCCAGTGGGATTTCTTCTTTCCAGAGACATGTAAGCTCAGGGAGTTGAAATAGCCATAACTGTTTCAACCGACCAAGCGCTCCTTCAAATGGAAATAAATCCTTAAAGAAAGAGTCATACATTTGAAGCGTTTCAAGATTTGGCAACAAGTGAATGAAAGAATCTAGGGGACTAAAAACATTCTCACTGAAGCCTACGAGCGCAAGCCATTTTAGTTTGGGAAAATATTTTGCAGGAAGCTGTCTGTGCAAATCCTTTACCATGCCATTCTCGCCCATCCATAAACTTTCTAAATCGGGGAATGTATGCTGAGAAATTAAAGCAATATTTAAAGAATTTGAATTTGTCATCATCCCACTTTAAGAATTATAGATAATTTATATAGGTAGCTGGTTCATACCTCACTGACCCAAAACAAGGGATGTTGTTGAACTGAGATTTCAATTTGCCTCTCTCCTTGGCTTTCCAAAAAGCTGATCAGTTTCTTACCGTCACCAAATGTCTCTGCTAGTTTGTTGCATCCGGTCACCCTTAATTCTTGTAATAAAGGCCATTCTGTAGTATGGATGTTGGAGTAGAAACACTTCAAGTTGGGTAGCTTTTCAAGAAGTAGGACCGTCATCATAGGAAATACAAACTTGGTGGTTGCATCACTGGAATTGACTTCATGACTTGATGCATCACTGACTATTTGTTCTAATGAATCACAGTTTAGTATGTGCATCTCTTCTAGTTTCTTAAGTCTTTCCATCATCTTTTAAGGGGAAAATGTGAAAAAGTCTTTCACAATCTTGAACCAAGAAAAAGTTCAATTCACAAAATGAGTCAACAATGATTTTTTCTTTATCCCATATCTTTTGCCACTTCCCCATGCCTGTGATTCTCAAATCTTTTAAGCTAGGGAATGCCACCTACACAATGTATTTCATTTATATTAGTATTTGTTATACTAATTAAACCAATTAATGTACCAAAACAAATAGCTAGGATAAAAAGTACTACTAAACTAACAATTAAAAATCTTAAAACCAAAAATTACTATAAGAAAATGTAAAAAATCACCTTTTCACTGAAAAGGGATAGATCATCGAGATTCAAACTGTTTCCTTCTTCTTGTTGGGCAAATTGAGGATGACAATCTCCAATGAGATAATCGGCAGAGATGAAAGTATTAAACAGATGACAGTCCCATATCCAGAGATTTATCAGTAAGGGGAAAAGTACAGAGCCATTTCCATAGCAGAATCTCACAAGCTTTGGAAGCTTTGCCAACCCCAATGTTTCCAGATTAGGGAACATTTTTTTGGCGACCATCCCTTCTTTTTCTTCTAATGATCTTTCCAAGTAGATTACTTCTTCCACATGCTTGCAATCACTCAGCTCAAGATAATTGAGTTGCACAAAATTTTCTACCATATTGGGTAGAAACAGATATTTAAAATTGTGACAACCCTTGTTAGAGATTGTTAATCAAACTAAGGTTAAGTAAGTCTAGTTAATTAGGATTAGAGGAATGGTTAGGTTGTTATGAGTATAGTTAGTACAGTTAATTAGTTAGCTTAAGACGTTATATAAATAGGCTTAGGACTGAGTTTATTCTTCAGACTTTATTCTTTCATTTCTTCTTTCTTTGTAAAGTTTGACATGGTATCAGATGAATTAGCGAGAATTCTCTCGATTTTCCGCAACTCTTAATTCTGTTTCTTTTCTTTCTTCTTCAAGAAACATTTTGTTTCTTTCTTTCTGGAAAATTTTCCAGTTTTCTAGCTTTGAAGTTTTGTTTTCATGGCTGATTCGACTCAAAATACTTCTTCTGGGTCTGCTGTTAGACCAAAAGATCTCCCGTCTAGTCCTTACTATCTTCATCCCAATGAAAACCCAACCCTTGTTCTTGTTTCCTCTGTTCTTACTGGACCAAATTTCCATCAATGGCAGAAAGCAATGAAAATGGCGCTTCTCACCAAAAATAAGCTTCAGTTTGTTGATGGTTCTATCAGATCTCCAGCTCGTACGGATCCTCTCTATTCTGCCTGGGAAAGATGCAATAATCTGGTTATCTCTTGGTTAGTTCATTCTGTTTCTCAGTCCATTGCACAATCTATTATTTGGATTGAGTCTGCTGTTGATATCTGGAATTATCTAAAGATTAGGTTTTCTCAAGCAAATTCATTTAGAATCTGTGATTTGCAACTGGAAATTTATAATGCTAGACAAGAAAGTCTCTCTGTTCATGACTATTTCACTAAATTGAAGACTCTTTGGGAAGAACTTCACATCTTAAGGCCTTTGCCTCACTGTACCTATGACATTAGTTGTTCTTGTGGATATTTTCAATGAAATAGAGATTATCATGAGCAAGATCAAGTAATTGTGTTCATTAAAGGACTTAATGAACAATATAATATTGTTAAGTCTCAAATCTTGTTAATGGATCCTTTACTTTCATTGAATAAGGCATCTACTCCACAAATTGTTGCTGCTCCCAATTCATCACAACCGTGTTCATCCACAAACTTCAATCCATCACAGTCTTCAACATCCACAAACTTTGGTATTTCTAACTCTTCTTTTGATATTTCAACTATTGATCCTCACATATCTTTAAATGTTTATCTTCATTCTCAAAATGTTTCTACTGACTGGATTATTGATACAGGGGCTGCAGACCATATAACTTGTTCTATTGACTCTTTTCGTTCCTATAGATCAGTTAATAATGTGTTTGTTAGCTTACCTAATAATTCTAAAGTGCAGGTTACTCATATTGGAGTAGTGAAGTTTACCAAATCTCTATTTTTACTTGATGTTCTCTATATTCCAAATTTTACATTCAATTTGATTTCAGTTAGTAAACTTACTGCTACTTTGCATTGTTGTCTGATCACTCTTTCTTCTTATTGTCTTATTCAGGATATAGCTCAATGGAAGACGATTGGGGTTGCTAAGCTTTCAAAAGGGCTTTTTCGACTTCAAGATGCTTCTGTTTTGCATAATTTTCAAAAATCACAAACTTTTGAATCTTTGAATGTTGCTTGTATTACTGGTATTGATTGCATTGATAGTTCTACTTTCACTATACCTTCTTTTTCTGATTGTAATGTTGCATCTACTAGTACTGTTTTACCTTGTAATGCATCTTCTTTACCTGATTGTATTGTTAATTCTTCTTGTAAATCATCTCCTTGTTCTGTCTCTATTTCTACTTGTAATTCTGTTGCTGACTCTATTCTATGGCATAATCGACTTGGCCATTTATCCTTTCCTAGATTGAAGTTACTTGTACCTAATTGTTCACCTATTCATGTATGTGAAGTGTGTCACATGGCAAAACATAAGCGTTTTCCATTTCCTGTTAGTAGTAGTATTAGTAATCATCCTTTTGATTTAATTCATATAGACATTTGGGGAGACAATTATGCTCCCACATTTAAAGGACATGTTTATTTTCTAACAATAGTGGATGATTTTTCAAGATTCACTTGGTTGTTTCTTATGAAGCACAAATCAGAGGCTAAACAGATTATGAAGAACTTTGTGACTATGGTTCAAACTCAGTTTCAAGCTACAGTCAAGTGTATAAGGACTGATAATGGACAGGAATTCAATGATTCCTTGTTTTTCCAATCGACAGGTATAATTCATCAAACCTCTTGTGTTAATACTCAACAACAGAATAGTATAGTAGAGAGAAAACATCAACATATACTTTCTGCTGCTCGATCTCTTAGATTTCAGGCTAGTCTACCAATCCAATTTTGGGGAGAATGTGTCATTCAAGCAGCTTTTCTTATAAACAGGATTCCTACTCCCATATTACATAACGTTTCACCTTATGAAAAGTTGTTTAATCAAACTCCTAAACTTGATGACATTAAAGTTTTTGGATGTTTAGCATTTGCTTCAAATCATAATAATATTCAAAATAAGTTTCAAACTAGAAGTATTAACTCCGTGTTTATTGGCTTTGTTCCAGGTGTAAAAGGTTACAAATTATATGATTTGAATTCTCATAAAACTTTTATATCTAGAGATGTTTCTTTCTATGAGAATATATTTCCTTATTCTACAACTTATGCTCAGACTGACAAATTGCAGTTGCTCAAGCATAAGAATGTAGACAATGTTGTTTTGCCTTCTGTTCATGATAATGCAGACTTAGAAATAATACAGCCCGCTTCAAGAATACATATTGATCAGCAGATATCAACAACTCAGAATGAGCTTGATCTTCCTACTTAACACTCTATCACTCAGACTGAACTTAATCTTCCTGCTACAGATCAAAGTGCAATTGACATTAGCACTCAAAATTCTCTTCTTCAGAATATGCAGCTTATTGTTCCAAATGATTCTTCTTAACCTCCAGATGATGTTCCTCAGACACAAACCTTAAGGAGAAGCACCAGGATTAAGTACAGGCCTCCGCATCTTGCTAAATTTAAGTGTGGATCTGTCCAATACACTAGTCCACATGATTTGAGCACAGTTTTCTCTTACAGTCAGATTTCTGCAAAACACAAGGCATTTGCAGCTTCTTTAGATAATGATCATGAGCCAAAAACATATAGAGCAGCTGTGAAGGATAGTAACTGGGTAGAGGCTATGAACTTAGAAATTGCAGCACTGGAAAACACAAAAACTTGGAAGCTTGTAGATCTACCACCAGGAAAGGAGACTATAGGATGTAAATGGGTGTTTAAAATAAAACGGCATGCTGATGGAACTATTGAAAGGTATAAAGTAAGGCTTGTGGCAAAAGGATATACTCAACAAGAGGGTATTGATTTTTTAGACACCTTTAGTCCGGTAGCTAAAATGACTACTGTGAGGACTTTACTTGCAGTAACAGCTATAAAAGGGTGGTTTCTTCATCAATATAATGTCAATACAGCCTTCTTACATGGGGATCTGGAGGAGGAAGTATATATGAAATTGCCAGAGGGTTACATGGAATGATCAAACTAAGTGTGTAAGTTGGTTAAGTCTCTTTATGGACTTAAACAAGCCAGTAGACAGTGGAACATAAAATTAACAGAAGCATTATTAGCATATGGTTTTAAGCAGTCGCAGAATGATCATACATTATTTACCAGGAAATCAGGTGATAGTTTTGTTGCACTTTTAGTCTATGTTGATGATATCATTATCTCCAGTAATGATATTAAAGAAATTACTAGCATTAAAACTTACTTACATGATCTATTCACTATCAAAGATCTGGGAGAATTGAAGTTTTTTTTAGGACTGGAGGTAGCAAGATCAAAAGCAGGGATAAACGTGTGTCAAAAGAAGTACACATTAGATTTATTGACAGAGATGGAATTCATGGAAGCTAAACCAGTTCCTACTCCCATTCTTCCAGAAACAAGACTCACAAAGGATTCTGGAATTCCACTTGATGATGCTTCTTATTACAGAAAGTTAGTTGGTAAGCGTCAATATTTAACAACAACTAGGCCTGATATCTCATTTGCTGTGCTAGCACAATTCTTGGACACTCCAACCACAGAACATTTACAGGTGGCACACACGGTTTTAAGGTATTTAAAAGGTTCTATAGGGCAAGGAATCTTCTTTTCTTCACAAAGCAAATTACAGCTCAAAGCTTTTTCAGATTCAGATTGGGGAACATGCCTGGATACCAAAAAATCCATCACTGGATATTGTGTCTTTCTTGGTGAATCCTTAGCTTCATGGCGATCTAAGAAACAAACAACAGTAAGCAGAAGCAGCTCGGAGGCAGAATACAGAGCTCTTGCTTCCACAGTCTGCGAGATTCAATGGTTGAAGTATCTTCTTCAAGATTTGGACATTCAACTGGCTTCTCCAACACTATTGTTTTGCGATAATCTCTCAGCTATACACATAGGACAGAACTCAGTCTTTCATGAGAGAACTAAGCACCTGGACATTGACTGTCATGTTGTTAGAACCAAGTTACAAGAATGGCTCATAAAACTCCTGCATGTCACCTCTAAACTTCAATTAGCAGATTGCTTTACCAAAGGTTTGTCTCATAACAATTTTAAATCAGCTTTCTTCAAACTAGGAATACAAAATTTGTATTCAGTTTGAGGGGGGTGTTAGAGATTGTTAATCAAACTAAGGTTAAGTAAGTCTAGTTAATTAGGATTAGAGGAATGGTTAGGTTGTTATGAGTATAGTTAGTACAGTTAATTAGTTAGCTTAAGACGTTATATAAATAGGCTTAGGACTGAGTTTATTCTTCAGACTTTATTCTTTCATTTCTTCTTTCTTTGTAAAGTTTGACAACCCTCCACAACAAAGCTCTTCAAATTCTGGACATTGCAAGACGTTACTTCTTGTTCATCGGGCCATACCTTTTGAAAGTTAAGTGAGGACAATTTCAAGTACTCCAAGTTGGGGCACGAAACCTGCACAGATCAATCCACATCGCTTGAACAGTGTGATCTACTTTAGTGCCCAAAAAAAAAAGAACAATGTGATCTACTTACAGAGCATGCAATTCTCCGAATGATCGACATGGAAGAAATTCATGAATATTGATGATATATAATGAAACCAAAGCTACTAAATAAAATCTCATGGTGATTATTCTATACAGGATCACTGATTAATTAATCTCCTTCCAATAACTTTTCTGGGTAAATACTGCAATAGGAGAAAATGATAACTTGGAAACCGAAAAATGGAAATGTTGTATGTAAACCTACAAAGTTGCAGGACGAGTAGCATGACCACTTGATAATAATTTTATAATATTATATCTATTTTACTTTGACTGGCGTTTTTATCTATATGAATTTTATCTTTTGATTTTGATTTTGAGAAGAATAATAGCTTTATCTCGAAATACTATATACTTTAATTTTCATATCAGCAGGACCTAAGGCCTGTAAATAAAACACTTCAACTTCGGAATGAAAAATTAGTTTAAATGTGGAGAAGCTTAATTATATCCAGAAACAGAATAGAGACGGACCTTGTCATTGAAAAAGGGTGCATTCACTCCTTCGATCCTCTCCGTATCCTGCTTTCTTGGAGAAGCTGAAGTGAATTGAAACATCTTGGGAAACGACTAATCTACCATTTTGTCCCCTGAACTTGTAGCGTTTAGACGTTTTGCCCTCCGAACTTCAATCTTGGACATTTTGCCCCTTGAACTTCAATTTTGGGAGGTTTTGCCCCCTCAACCTAACGGCCCCGTTAAGTCGATGACGTGGCATTGCCACGTGATCAACTTAATGCCATGTGGCATTGCCACGTCAGCGGTTTGGTCCGACGTGGCAATGCCACGTGGGTTAGGTTAGTCTAATATGGTAATGCC
>AWWV01011624.1:0-29548 GCA_001974805.1 Corchorus capsularis
TGTAAGCTTATAGTTGACCGAATTATACATTATATATGGATTCTACTGGGCCAATTTTCTTTTGACGAATTTATTAGCTAATTCATTGGTAGTAGAATTGCCTTTTTGCCCATGGAGTTGATGAATTGAAGAGATTGGATTAGGTAGAGCTTGTCCATAAGTTGAACTATACATATATATATATATATATATATATATATAATGACATATTGAATTCATGCAAAATGGCTTGATTATGACTTGAGGATGGAAGTTTTTAAGTGGTGTGTTATAACTTATACCTATTGATGATATTTGGTGGATTGATGGAGAGTTGAATTAGTAAAAGTATACATATTTGGTAAAGGCTAAATTATGTATTAGTTATGTAAATGGTGAAATTTTGCTAATTGCTTTGGTTATGGCTTGGAATTGGTGGAAGTAGATAGAATTCATGGTGAAAGTAATGTGAATGACTATTGAGGAATAGAAGAAAAACATGGTCCATAAGGATAAATTGGACAAATTCTATATAGCTGATTAAGCCTTATTCATAGTTTAACATGGTTTCACCAATTGCTTCCCTCAAATTTATATTCTTGTGCTAGAAAGTAAGTTGACCATGTCTAGTTAAAGTAAGTAAGATTTACCCATACTCATGCATCTCTCATATTGTTCTAGGAGTTGTTATATTCCATGGTTTGTATAGGAGCTAGCACCTCAAGCAAAGCAAAGGAAACGGTTAAAGAGGATAGGGAGTGAACACCCTCCCTAAACTAGTGAGTGGACATTTTATTATTTAACAGTCATGGAAATATTTTAATTGTTTATTATTGCTTTTGTTGGATACTATTTGTTTTATATGATGTAGTAATTTTCTTATTGGCCTATGGAATTCGGTATGTTTGTTGAGATGGCTGGATTATTGGATTTGATAAGTATATATGCGTTTTGATCATAAATGTATCTTTTTGGATAAATAAATGTGAGCCATCTTGGTTTTACTGTTTTTTTATACGGTGGCCCCCGAGGGACAACGATTTTGTTACTGCAGTGACTGGTTTAAGTAACCTACGAACCACCTTTTGTGGGGCGTAGATGAGTGTGGTTACCTTGGCGGGAGGCGCGTAGGATAACCCGCAAGGTATAATATGAGAGCTCTTCTTGTGAACTACCAACGCACAAGATTGAATTCTGCCAACGCCAAGGAACGGGCTCTTTTTATCATTTTATTATTGCAAAGCCTTGGCGGCCCTTGTTGTCGACCTCGGCCAAGGCGATGACTCGGGAAACATGTTTTTTGCTAAGCCCTGTTTTAAAGATTCATAGGTCTTGTTTGAAATGTATTCTTTAAATATAGATTTCATGTTTTAATATCGAAAATGTTATTTTTATTTACTTCCACTTACTTAATTTTATGATTGTTCACTCACTGGGTATTCGTACTCACCATTTTCTTTTATATTGTTTTATTTCATCGTTTTAACATTTGCAGGTTCATAGGAGTCTATCCGCGCTTTAGGAACGTTGTGGTGGAATCCCAATTCCTTTTGTGCTCAGTGACTAGAAGGTTAAGTCATGTTCCCTTTGGTATAATATTTCTGTGGGTCTCACCGAAATTCGATTAGTCTGAGAAACATCGTATTTTCACTCTTTGGCATAATATAGATTTTTATATGTTTTTACGTTACAAAATACTTTACATATAATATTTAAATATACGTTCTTAAAAACGTCGCTTTTTTATGATGGTATTTTCGTAAATAAGTTAAAGTTTTATAATCTTACTAGAAATTAATATTAAATGTTATAATTTGTTTTGGCAACGTTTATTAGCTGTAAAATGATTAAATTAACTGTCTATTGCATTTTATAAACTGTGAGTTTGTTTAAAATTACTATTTTAAACCTTGCGGAATCTTGAGAGAAATTCCAACATAATGGAATTTAACTCAAGGGTTCGCGGCGGTTGTCACGTACCCCGATTTATTGTTTTCAAACTTTTATTCTATTTATATTTTGATATCTTTTTTTTGATAATATTGGTGCCTTGTGAAGCCTTGGGCACGTGACCGGTCGACACGCGTTTTGAAGTAACATGGGGTTGTCTGTACTTGATTTTCTGGGCCGGGGTGTGACAATATGCTAGTCATGTTAAAAATCTATATATCATTGATTTCAAAAAGCAAAGTTACTAGACAAACAAAACTTACAAGTCAATAATGTTTCAAAGCTAGAATTCAAGAATCTCAACTTCAACTTTGACCAAACTCCACATATATTCCGGCCAAACAAGATTTCTTTAAAAGTTGAACAGAGGAAGAGACGAAAGGAATTGCAACGGGAAGGAAAGATGAACATGAGAGGGATAAAGGAAAGAAAAGAGTTGTCGGGGCTGAGGTGAGAAGAGGCGCTGATGAGAGAACTGAGAAGAGAGGGAGGTGCAATAGAAGAGAAAAGAAAGGGATTTGGGTAATTTGGGATTAGGCTTTCTTAAATTAAAAATATATATTATAATTAAATTAAATATATTAATTGTAAATCGGTTTTCGGTCGGTTCGATTTTGCAATTTTACAAACCGATAACCGATCGAATTAATCAATGAAATCGATTTATAAAACCGAAACCGTTTTGACCAAATTCAATCGGTTTTGGTTGGTTTAATCGGTTTGAACTGTTTAGTAAAATAGGAGCAAAAAAATCCGTTTAGAAGTGGACATATATCAAGGGACGAAAGGAGTAAAAGTTTGTTTGTAAATTTTATGCATATTTTAGTCTATTTTCCCATAATACTCTTAATTAAATATTCATCTATACCCACATATTCATTCTCTTTCTTTAATTAATGCTTTGGTAATTAATGCTTTCTTGGTAGTGTAACATGACAAATAAAAAGGAACAAAGGGTGATGACTTATAAATAGGAACATATGTGGTACTTTTTACCATTATTAAATGTGGGAAGAGAAAGTCCCCAAGGGGACAACCCAATGGTTAAAAGCTTGGGCCTCCAACAAGAGGTTCCAAGTTCGAATCTTGGGATGGGCGGGGTGGGTTTAGGGATGAGAAAAAGCTACTTCCCTTTGTGTAGCCTATCATTTAATTTCATGTTCATATGTAACAAAAAAAAAAGTAAAGTTGAGAATAATATTATAAAGTATGGTAATAGTTGTATAGAATTTTGTGTTCCAGTCAACTTTCTTAATATTGGTGATATGGTTACAATGGATAGATAATATGGGATGAATATCATATATATCAAGATTTTGTTAATCGGACCGGCAATTGAACCAGAGAGGGTTCCGATCATCGGTTTGACCGGTTCGACTAGTTCAATCGTCGGTCCGGTCCGTTGGGGGAAATTAGACTAAAAAATGAATTTATATATATATATAATAAATATTATATGTTGCATAATAATAATTTATAAAACTTTCTGGTAGAGTGGCTAAGTAATTTATGATTTTTTATTATGTTATAGGTTCAAGTCCCACCACAGATAAATATCTTTTCAAAATTTAAATTTTAAATTTTGTCAACTTGTCTTAAACCGGTCCGGTTTCTGGATTCAACATGCGATTGGACTGATCAACACCGGTCTTTGACCAATCGAAAAATATGCTATTCTTCTGACCGGACAGGCCTCCAATACTCGGTTCAACTGATCCGGTTCGGTTTCAAAAACAATGATATATACAACAATAATAATCACGATAATTACATTTAAACATATTCTTATAAGGTTTAATAGATTTTGGCCACTAAACTTATAAAAAGTGACAAATTAATCCTTCAACTTCCAATTTTACCAATTTTACGCCTGAACTTGTAAAAACTGAGGTAACTTAGCTCTTTTTTAGACAAAAAGTGGTACAACTCTGTACACACAATGACAAAATTACTAAAATATCTAATTCTACAAGCACCATTAACAATGAAACAGAAACTGGGTGAAAATCTAACTGATTCGCATTGGTTTCTGGCTTTACTACTAATGAATTTCTTTTATAAATGATACTAGTAAATATGATTATTTGGTTAATTGGTGCTCAAGTTCAAAATTTTATTTTATTTGACTAAAAATAGAAGTTAGATAAAAATTCAATGAAGTAAATTACCAATAAATTATTTATATATATAGATATAGATAGTTTATAAAAGAATCAAGGAAATGTATATATAATTGAGGTTGCATACCTTTTCCACAAACAACTGTCGAATGGTAGCATTAAGGTCGCCTTCCCAACGCCCTTCACATTCACCTTCACCTTCAGTTGATTGTACTCCCTGATGGGTGTCGTATTCCACCAAAGATAAAAATCATACAAACCTATAGATAGGGTAAGTACGAGTCGATCCCACAGAGAACTATTGTTTTAATTATCTTTCCTAAAGTTGTGAATTAAACTAAATGGGGGATTTTATGTAGAAATTAATTAAACTAAATAAAACACAAATTAAACTAATAAGGAGATTAAAGAAACGATTAAGTAAATATTTCTATTTCAAGACAATCGCACTCTTGGGTTAAAAGGATTTGATCATTGACTTCAATTGGTATCTAACTTGACAAACAGATGGCGTAGATTAACGTCATCGACCATTAATCCCTATCTTTCCTTAGTCTTCATTATCATGATGCAAGTCCTAGACTAAATCCTAACAGGTATACTAACCTAGTTCCAAGCGTCTACCAGATTCAAGTAACCCATTGCTTTAAGAACTAGAAAGATCTTAGCCAACGATAGACAATGCTCACTAATATAGGCAACATTCAATCTATATTCAAGATTCTCTTAGAGGGCTACTCTAAGTTGTTACTTGTGATTTGATTACCTACGATTGCATATAGGAATCTCATCTAACAATAGAAATCATACCCAATTATAATAGATGGCCATTCTAAATAATCAAGCATAAAATCATTCAAATAATTCAGAGAAAATTGAAATACTTACAAGATAGATGAATAAGCGCAGAGCCTCAAAAATCAAATACCTAAGAGATTGAAAGTCTCAAAATTAATTAACTAGAAAAGAAAAATTACAAAAGAACTAAGAATAGAGAAAACCTCCATCCTTGAGTTTTGAGAGAAATTAAAATAAAACTAACGTCAAACTAAACCTAAAGCTTCGAAAGCTTAAAAGGCTAACGTCCCCAAGCCTAAAATTAAGAACTAAAAGGCTTTTAAAAGCTGCTCACTAAGTCTGGCGGATATAGCGTTATATAAGGCTTTTAACCTGATTAAAAATAATTAATTATAAAATTACAAAATTGCCTTAGACTAATAGAAATAAGTATAGGGGTATTTGAGGTCTTTCCCAAGGTTTAAATATGTGAAAATATCGAGTTGGTAAAGATTTGGGCCAAAAGAGAATTAAATCCACGAAATTTTAGTTGCTCCCCGCATGGCCTGTTTCGACCCATTTCAGGTCGAGACAGGAGAATTTCTAGTTTGATTTCGACCCGCTCCAGGTTGAAACAGAATTTTTCCAACTTGTTCTAAATAGCTCCAATTTAGCTCATTTTGCCTTGAAACACTTCAATATGTACCTAAAACATAAATATAAAAAAATTAAGCATCAAGTACATAGAAATAGGCACATAATCAAATAGATTTAACATATAAAATATAGGAAAATATGTGCCTAACAAATTCCCCCACACTTAGATCTTGCTAGTCCCTAGTAAGCTAGAAAACAAAACAAAAACTAAAAACTCAAGGGAAACTAAAGACAAGCAAACAAATGCATATGCAAACAAACACTCTAAAATCAAAAAGGAAAATCACATGCAACAAATGACTTAGTTCCACTTTCGCAGGCACACGGTGGTTTTTAGCGTAAACCACAAGCCTTTAAACCCCTAAGCGTCCCTAGAGGAGGAGTATAGTCTCCCGAGGGCTTACTTAACTAGAACGACACCCACAAACATTATGCAAAAGAATTTCACTAGAGAAGCAAAAGACTTGAAAAGGAGAAAAATTTTGAAAAATTTTAAAATTCGTTTTGAAATTCCTTCTCTAGTAAAAAGAATGCAAACAATAGACCTTTACAATAGACATTTCCCTCCACCACACTTAAATAACGCATTGTCCTCAATGTGAAAGTAGTTGCTAAAATAATCAACCAAAAATGTGTTTTGATCAAAAAGAATTTTGAAAATGTTGGGTACACAAAAGGTCATCTAAAAAATTCATCCACTAATTTTAGAAAAACATAGTAAAGGTTAGTAAAAATTCAAAAGTAATATAAATCAAATAAAAATATGCTAAAAAATCCAATCAAAATTTTATAGGGTTCATCATACCTTAATAGGTATTTATAGCCTTGAACTTGATGGGCTTTACTTGCTGAGGAAGGCGATTTCCTTCTGCCTGGGGTGATGGTAGCTTCCAGGAAGGTGCAGTGAAGTTTCCTTCTTCTCTGATTGCTTCCAACAGGTGAGAGGAGGGTGGAGAGGAGACCAAGACGTCACTCTCTAGTATGGGAGACGGAAATTTCCCTCTAGTATGGGTGACGGATAATTTCTCTTTCTACCATGTCAGACTTCAGTATCCTTTCGTTGCCTCTACTGAGCTGAAATCACCTAATTGGCTAAGAAGTGACCTTCTGACTTAGGTCATGGAATCTTAACACCAATGCCAAGAAATAATCTTTTACTTAGCCATATTTAGCTCATCAAATCATAAAAATATATTTTAATTAAGAAAAATGGCTAAGTCGGGGTGACAAAACCACTTGTCCTTAACTGAAAAGAATGCAAAAGTTGCAAACAAGCTCGGATTAAGCCCAAACTTCACCAGTAGGTTTAGATTATCATCATGAGACTATGGTAAAAATTTCAAGTGAAACCGAGCTCTCCATCATGGTGAACTTGGTTTCACTCCCTAAATTTTCCTTAACTGAAAAACATTCATAAGTTTTTCATTCTAAGTCGAATTGAGATGAAACTTGGCCAAGGGACTTAAATTATCTCCATAAAACTATGGAAATAATTCTAAGTAAAACCGAGCTCTCCTTGATGGTGAACATGGTTTCTCACCCCAAACTGTCCTTAAATGAAAAACGTGCATAAATTTTTCATTCTAAGTCTCTTTGAGATGAAACTTGGCCAAGATGATCTTCATGACTCAATGATTATTAGGGTATATCCCCCTCTTGGAGCCGCACCCCTTAGCTAGATCAATTTCCTTGACTTCGTCTTTTTGTCCTTAACTGAACAAAATGCAAATTTGTCTCCCAGGAGGGAGCAACTAGCTGGGAGGCCTGACCACTTCGTTAGAGTGACCATGTATGAGGGATTTGAGAGATAAAATCCCACGCCTCCCTTAGTTCAGTGAGTGTTTCACTTGCTGACAAACTCTTGCTCTCTGCCTCCTTAGTGCAAGGGGTGAGGAGACAGCTTCCTGAGAGCAGGGTGGCCTTCCTTGGGTATAGGGAAAGACTTGTATTTTTTATTCCATGAAATATTTTCCATCTGCATGGTCAGATAGCACACAACTTTCTTTTTTACTATCTGCCTCCCTAGCTGACAACAGTATCAAAGGAAATTATTTCCTTGAGGTCTATCACACCACATCCCTTAGGCAGGGGCAACATTCTAGGGAAAATAATAATAATTATTCTGAAAAATAATTATTATTTAATATTTATTAATTAATTTTGGGCTTTATTTAATTAATCACAAGATTTTCCTAATTCTATTAGAACTAGGGTGGTGCAGAAACTAAGTTTCTTCAGGATTTCTAAATAAATCTTGACCACACATCTATATAATATTTTTGCAAAGACCAATTTACCCTCAATTGTAAATTGAGGTATAAAAATGGAATTAATTTTTCTATGCTTATGTTATGGACCAAGTAAACAAATAACTATTAATAAAGGCAAGGAGCTTCAACAGGCCAAGTAAGAATATGTAAGTTGTAGCAAGTTGCAACCCCAATGATCTTTTAGCCAAACTTTTAACTTACAAGCAACACATATGAGAGAACTTGCAACTTCATAATTGAAGGGGTATAAATCATACTCACAAAACACATCTTTAATTTCAAATGAGTAGGTTCAATATGACTGCAAAACATTCGTTTAAAAAAAAAGATGGGAAAAACAAGAACTCATAACCAACTAGTCTATAAGTCTTCAGCTAGAATTTGATAAAAAAAAATAAGTGTAGAAGTAATAGTGAAATTGGATTATTATTATTATTATTATTATTATATACTTACATATTATGTAGGAAGTAAATAGTCTTTTTATCAAAAAAAAAAAGGAAGTAAATAGTCTTTTGGCGCCAATGACATGTGGCAACTAGGCAGCGTCGGTGCAAGATCAAAAGAGGAATTCTCCATTAAACCACAAATATGTTATTCTTTTATTTTGTTTTCCTTCTTTGCACACAAAAAGAATCGTCGAAAGTAATTTTCAGTTTATCCTTTTCGTTGAATTTTCTTATATTTTGTTGGAAAAATGAGTGTATATATATTGATGATGCCAAGTTTAATTTTCTTAGAGTGATGCAAAATGCCTTCTTATTCTTGGTATGAATCTTTGAGCCGTCCTCCTTCGAAGCTTAACGTACTCAAAATTTGTGGAAGTTTGACTTCCAATAAAGTTGCTTAAAAAGTACTACACCTACCAAACTAATAGTAAGCGTATAATCTTTGACTTTATAATTGAATTATGTTTTGGCGTCTTGACTTGATTGAATTTTTGTTATTATACGAAATTGACTGATGAATATACCTACCCCCTGCATCACAAATATATTTATTAAGCCTTGCAAGGAAAGAATTAATGTGAAAAAAAAAAAAACCCCCAGCAAAGAGTAGCCAAATAAATTAACTTGAGAAAAATGCACGGCCAAATCTCACAAGACGTGGTGGTAGAGGTTCCGGCAGCTGAGGTATGGGATGTCTTCCGCGGCCTCGAGCTCGGAAATATCATCAACAAGCTTTTGCAAGATGTTATGGGCACCGTAGAAGTTGTTCAAGGTGATGGAGGTCCTGGAACTATCTTGAAGGTCACATTTCCTCCAGGTATAACCATTTTATATAATTGCAATTTTAATTTGTTCAGGTTCAGTTTCTTAAATAATTATTCGATATGCGTGGGTCATTTCAGATTCAGGTCAGCTGTTTTATTCGATTAATTTAGGTTTCGATGAATTATCTTTTTTTTTTTTTAAATTTCTGATCAAAGTATGTGTATGGGTGAGTCTTATATATATATATATATATATATATGCAATTTGCAAGCTCTAATTATCTATGAATTTTTTTGGCCAAAAAAAATTTTCTATGAATTTTGTCTTTATTTTCCCAAAAAAATTGTATGTGGCTCATGAATGAAATTCCTTTTTATATATATAGGAACTCCTGGAGTTGGTTATATGAAGGAAATCTTTACAAAAGTTGACGATGAGATAAGGTTGAAGGAAACAGAAATGATCGAAGGAGGATACAAAGCTATTGGATTTGATCTGTACCGAAGCAGCTTCCAAATAATTGAGAAGGATGGTGAATCATGTATTGTCAGGACGACAGTCGAGTATGAAATAGATGATAAGCTTCAAAGAAGGGCTTCTAAGCTAACTACCAAGACCATGGAAATGTTGGCTGAAGTTGCTGGCAAATATATCAAAGAAAATAGGTGCCCCACCAAGTAGGATATATATAGGCATTATTTCATAATGGTGGCTTCCGACTATATACTTTCTATTTCTGTTTGGAATAATATTTTATTTGGAGAACTTGATTGAACTACTCCAAAATAAATTTTCATTTTGGAAGCCTTATTTAATAATATATATTATGTAAACATTCCAATATAATTTTGACTCAATAATAATAAGGTGCATTATATATCTTTTTTTTTTTTAACTAAGCGTATCTTGGGATCTATTTGACCAGAAACTAAGTAATATTTTGGTCAAGTGAGTGAAAGATTAAAATGTTGAGCCTTCCTAACAAATAAGTTTTGGGAGATCGAATTTGTATTCTTAATCTCATTGCAATGGATAATGCTTAATATTAGGAGTGGAACTAGGGAGTGGGGGAGCAGGGGCCATGATCCCCCACACAAGAAAATTTTAAATTGATTGTTAGTATTCCTCCAACTAAAGTGGTAAAATTCTTCTTTGGCCCCCTAATTTTTAAAATTGACCATTTGATGATAATTTTTTTGCTACATGACCTTTTTGATGATAATAATCTTATTATAAGTTAACACTTTTACTAGAACTTTCTGGCCGCGCTTCGCGTGCCGCTGTTTTATTTTATAAATTCTTTTAAGAAAATTCAGTTAAGGAATCAAATTTTGTTGTGAATTTTTTAAATTCTCTTAAGAAAATTCAGTTAAGAAATCAAAATTTGTTGTGAAATGATAACAAAACAAAGCAATGGAGTAAAATTGAAGTATGTAAAAAACAAGAGAATAGAGAGACAATAGAATATGGAGAAGAAGAAAATATGAAGGATGAGAGAAATTGTTCTCATTCATTTTATTCCATAACAAAGTAAGTTGCCTATTTTTTTATTATTTTTTTTATCAGAAAGTGGCCTATTTATAAGCATATAGATACATCACCATAAATATAATTAGGGGATGAACTTAGCACATAGATATATGTGTATGAATGAATCAAGTCATCAATCTTATCCATGCTTTAATTAGATTCATGGACATACACAACATACATGTATATTCATAATAAATTAATTTATAATTATTTGCTAATTTATTTTATATAGGAAAGGGGATGAATGCCTTTTAATTTTTCCAAACTAAATGAATACATATATAATAAACAAAACATTTAGAAAATTAACTATTGACACTTGTCAAAGAAACCAAATGCCAAGTGGCACTCAATGAGAGTCTTGTACATAAAATGAATAGTAGGTTTAATATATATAAATTAATCTTTTGAATTTTCTTTAATTTTTGTATCTGTCTAAGCATTAATTATTCATAATATTTAAGCTTCATCTACTAATTTATAATATTTTATTTCCTTAAATCAAAAATATTCTTCTCAAGAGCCAACCAAACTAATGTCAATTATAGTATGTGAATTAGCATTTTTTTGTTTCTTTTTTTTTGTGGTATGATAGATAAAAACAATATCAAAATGTACATTGTCACTATATTTAACTAATTAATTATAGGATAGATAAAAACAATATCAAAATGTACATTGTCACTATATTTAACTAATTAATTATAGATTTTTATACTCGTACTATTTTTTTACACTCACTATTTGAACGGGAAGGAAACAATCAAAATTGATTATTATATATTTACTTATTGATATATATATGGCCCCCCATGATAAAATTCCTGGTCCTGCCCCCGCTTATTACATCAACCAATCACTTATAATTAAAGTGCATTTTATTAAATATGCGATTGATTATAAGCCTACATTTATATAATGAGTTATTTTTTAGTACACTGAGAGTCTGAGAGTGTAATACACTTATATCCAAAATTTGTTAGCAAATTGTCCTAAATTTAGAAAGTTCAGGGGGTAAATTGTCTCGATTTTAGTTTAGAAAGCAAATTGTCTTTAACCCCATAATTCATAGAGCAAAAGGATAATAAGACATTTTGAATTATAAAAACAATATTAGTTAACATATACATCTACTAAAAAAATAATATAATGAAGTAGTATAATAATAATTTAAAAGTTATACCAACAATCTAAATATTAGAATTTGTTTCCAAAATCTTACTAGTTTCAATATTTTATTTTGGAAAATTATAAGTTGACCCCACATTAGTTTATTATATATACATATTAGTCCTCACAATTTCTTTTAATGGGTCAAAATTGTAAAACTTTCTTTTTAGTGGGGTCAAACCTTACATTTACAATTTAATGGAGTCAATTTGCTATTTAAACTATATTTGTTTATAGGTATTTCAAGAGAAATTTTAAATTTAAATGGGGTCAATTTACCCCACTATCTATAAGGTGGCTACGCCACTACCTACTACAACGGTTTGCTCCACTCCATGATCTCTTTCGAGATATGGGGTCGCAACTTCACGTTATAGTTGGGGTTTCGGATACGCTTCAATATTGAAGCGTGAGAGAAAAGTTGAAGACTCGTCTGCCAAATACCCTTTCGCAGTCGAACCCTCAGGATGAGTTTATTTCGCAGATTAGGTTTCAATTGGAGGAAGAACCTTTTAGCGAAATACATCCAATGGAATTGGACAGACACAGCCAATAAAGCCTCCCTTGGAAGGTGAATTACTAAATAAAGCATCATAGTGAAAAAAAAGAGGAACTATTTTCTCCAATTGACACAAAACAGTTGTTGCACGAGATTCTACTTGCTAAAAGTCTTCGACTTTAAGTACTTTCACACATAATTCCTTAAAAATATTACAAAGTTCAATCAAAGCCGAAGTAACCTTATCATCATGCAATGATGCTCGTAAAGCAACTGGAAGAAGACCTTGCATCAAAATATGATTGTCATGGGACTTGAGAGAAGAAATTTTTGCTCCTTCACATTAATATGCCTGGAGATATTTGAGGCATATTTATCTTGCACTTTAATATCTTTCAATACTTTGCAAAATATATCCCTCTCACCTTTAGACATTAAGTAACAAGCAGGAGGTAGGTGTTTTTTACCATTGGGAAGTAGTTGAAGATGAATATCAGGCTTTATGCCCATGTCCATCAAGCCGAGATGTGCTTGCATATTATCCTTGGACCTTTTATCATTAAGAAGGGTAAGCATCACATTTTCACATACATTTTTCACGATATGCATTATATCGAGATTGGGACGAACCAAATTATCTTTCCAACAAGGCAACTAAAAAAAGATGCTCCTTTTTTTCCACAAGTCCTTGTCTAGTTTCCTAGGCTGCTGAAAGTCCTCTTCTTCACCTCCTTCTTCTTGCCCTTCTTCATGCACTTCAATAATCCTTTTTCTACTTCTTTTACGTACAAGTGCCCTCCATCTTCCCATATGTAAATTGAAAACTATGTAATTGCCTTAATGCATCTAATCCAGACATAGGTGTAGGTGCAGCTCTCAACTCTTTTGTCCCATCAAAAAGATGCTTTTGAAAGCAAAATATATGGGTCTCGGGTAACCAGCGACGATGTCCCATGTAAGCATGTTTTCTTCCATGTTTCAACCATTGTGAACAAGTGTTATCTGTACAATACGGGCAAGCATACACACCGTTCATACTCCAACCCGATAAATATGCATAAGCCGAAAAGTCATTATGGTCCACATCAATGTAGCATACATATTAAACAATTTTTTGTAATGCGTCATAAGTTTAAACACCTTCCCGTAATTGCAACAATTCATGAATCAATGGTTGTAAGTAAATATCAATATCATTCCCTAGACCTCTCTCACCAGGTATGATCATTTATATAATCAGAAAAGGTTGTTTCATGCAAGTCTAGCTCGGTAAATTGTATATTGTCAATACAACTGGCCATGTACTATAAGTAGTACTCGTCATCCTTAAGGGATTAAAACCATCACTTGCTAGCCCCATACTAACATTTCGAGAATTTAAAGCAAACTCAGGATGCCTTTCATTAAACGATTTTTATGTTAAAGCATATGAAGGATACCTCAAAAGGCCATCCTTTGTTCGTCTTTTATCATGCTACCTCATTAGATCTGAAGTTTTTGAGGAAATAAATAATCTTTGTAGCCTAGGTGTTTGCGAAAAGTAATGCACAACCTTTGCTGGTATCTTCTTCCTATATGCACATCATCAATTTCATCGGCATCTGAATCCTTACTATATTCACTATCCAACGATATTTACCACACGTGTCACATGATTCTTCATCTGCTCTATCACCCCAATATAGCATGCAATCATTAGGGCATGCATATATCTTCGCATAACCCAATCCTAAATCCTTTATAATTTTCTTCACTTCATAAGTAGACTTAGGAATTGCAACATCTGGAAAAACGTTACCAAGAAACTGTAGAAGCCCATTGAAAGCTTTACCAGTCATCCCATGTAAGCATTTTATGTGAAAAAGGTGAACAATAAAAGAAAGCTTAGAATAACTAGTATTGCATTCAGGATATAATTCTTGACTTGCAGCTTCAAGCAACTTGAAAAACTTTACAGCTTCTGCATTTGAAGAACATTCAGCCATATCTTCATCAAAATTTGCAGTAGGTGTTCCGAAACTTGAACTTACATAAGCCTTATCCTTATCACTGTCATGTACACTTTCTCACTAGGTGATTGATTGCACGAAACTCGATCGTAATACCAAAAGCATCTTGCAATAGGCTACTAATTAATATCACCATCACCAATTACTTGGGTCTGATTATGAGGTTCATCAAATGTGTGGGACATGACTTCAACGTGTGAGAACAAATTACTACTAGAATCAGGTGGATGCTCCCTATTAAAAACCCAACATGTATACCAGATAAAAAGCCATCGCACACCAAGTGCTCCTGTACAACCTCATTAGTGTGACGAAAATTTTTGACACATTTGTAACAAGGATATAAAATAGTTCCTTGTTGAGAAGGCTTTGCAAATGCAAAGTCCGAAAACATATTGAATCCATCCAGATATTGCTTACTTACCAACTTTTATCCATTCCAACAATAATTATTGTTTTAGTTATATTGTCAAAAAGTGTACCTTATCAAATATGGGATATTTAGCAAGCGAGTGCAAGAAAACTCTAAACTGGTGGAAATTAAAATGCCAGAATCTCAAAACCTGCACCAAGACAGAAACAAGTAATAGTTAAACACACCTCGTATGTACATACTAAAAGGGAAAAATTAAACACTCACACACAACTTTTCCTGACTTTATAAACGTGATCTTCTTATAAATTAAGAAAAAGGAACAAAACAATACCTTTTGAGGTATTGAAAATTGTACTGAATTGATTGGGTCCACATCATTGTCTAATAGTTGGAGAGGATAAATTCTATTATGTAAGAAATATTTCTACCACATAGAATTTAGATAAGAGTAACACCAATTATGCAGCATATAAATAGTTAAATATATGGCAGAATTCTATAACTAGCTAGCAATATATATATATATATTGTTTATACCCTAATTTACCAATTAGGGAGAATTCTTGAAAGTGATTAAAACCTAGAATGAATGGTCAGGATTATCTCTTGATTGTCATAATTCTAAATGGATTTTTGTCACCCTAGTCCGATTGGGATTAGGAAAATGACTCTTGTATTAAATCAAGGCCCAAAATATTGTGGAAATTGATTAAGGCCCATTTGTTATATTTATTTAAGCAACGAAATTGATTCAGTTTTGGTTCATGGAAAGAAGCTATGTTGGATCACCCTAGGATATTACAGGGTGATGCCACCCAGCCTTGATACAGTGGCGCTGTCTAACCACGCTAAGGTGAATGATCTTTGGGTGGTGAAATCGTAAAGCTTGGTGTTGGGATGAAGTAAAATCGACTGGATCATCAATCACAAAGATCACGCATTTAAGGGTTGCAATTTTAGAGTTGACTATTTAAAACCGTCAATTTGTGATTTTGATTCTCTGAAGACAAGGAATTAAATTGCTTGATAGGTTGACCCTGGGACAAGAATCAATCAATCGCGTTGACAAATTGATTGTTGCGGTTGATGGGTCATGAAGGCAAAATCCCTTAAATCATGGAGTAAACCACAATCCCATGGCTATATAAGTGAAGTCTCCACCAACGTAGAACCTCTCTTCGGACACCAATCGCCCTGTGCAAACTCAACCAAGTTCAGCGCTTGTACCCAACACACTTGTTCACTTGTTATCTTTTTCACTCGTGTTAGACTCTTGTCTAATTACTTGTCCAGTGTCTTTGATCCTTTGGATCAATCTTTATCAATTGTAATTCTCGTCTTTTTAATAACACACCATTGTTATTATTTTACGAGTTACTAAGAACCTTTTGAGTTGATCTGAATCTGGGTTGCATGATTTAAACACCCTGTGTGTGACTTACAACCAGTTCTCACAAATTTATCGTTTGATTTCCTTTTTTCTACAAGCTTTTACGCTTAATCAATACTTTGTCAATTTCCTTGCGTAAATTGACTGACACACCCCGTACACGAAGGCTCCCAAAGAGATTTTGGTGCAACATATATATATATATATATATATATATATTATAAGAAACAATAAGAGGAGAAAGTAAAGTTACCAAAAAACCATAGAAATGGAATCATCACATTGATCCAAGAGCATATGGGGAGAGGTACTTTGGTCATTTAATGTTTGGATTTTTTTGTTATTTAACTTGGCGATTGAGGGTATTTTTGGAATTTTGTAAAAAAATACCCTTAGTGGGTCCTTATCTCCACCAACATACAATTTTTTTGGATTATTTATCAAATGACCCACATACTTTTTTACTTTATGCAGCTTAGTCCTTTACAAATTGATTAACATTTCAGCTATTTTTTAAATTTTATTATATTTATCCGATTAAGATAATTCAAGTGTTTATAAAAAGGTAATGTCATGCTCTTCACCTTTCATGAAGGACCCAAAAGCCAATTTTTATGTTTCAATTCAAAAAAATGCTTCCAAAAATTTGTTGTTTCGATTGCCACTCTATTTAATATCATATAATTTTTAACCCACATGTCCGATTAAAGTTATTCAAATGTTGGTTAGAAGGTTATTGCATGATCTACGTCTTTCATGAAGGACTGGAAAGCTAAATTTGATTTACGAGTTTCATGAAGGGCTCAAAAGGGAGTATCTCCATCAACAAACATTTTCTTATTTGGATTATTTTTCAAACGATCCTCATATTTTTGTACTTTATACTACTTAGTCCTTTCTTGATTATATCTTGATCGATTTGATGCTTTAGATCTATTTTTTTTATTTTGTGTTCTATTTGTCCGGTTAAGGCGTCTATTAAAAAGGTAATTTCATGATCTACAACTCAGAAGCCAATTTTTATGTCTTAATTCAAATTAATGCTTCCCAAATTTGGTAGTTCTGATTGTCGGTTTATTTAACAGCATATAATTTTGGATCCACATGTCCGATTAAAATTATTCAAGTGTTGACTAAAAGGTTATTGCATGATCTACAATTTTCATGGAGGACCCGAAAGCTAAATTTGATCTACGAGTTTCATGAGAGGTTCAAAAGGGAATTTTTATGATTCAAGATCTCTACCAACAAACATTTTCTTATTTGAATTATTTAGCTGTTGAGAAACTTGAAGTGCATAGAGAGAGTGTAATTAGAGGTTTGAAGTGTTCGCCTTTGTCCTCAGTTTTTCCATCCAATTCCAATTTTTCTTAGCTTTAATTAAAAAGCCTCCACTTCTTTCTAACTTACACTGCTCGCGTTTTATGCCTCCCACTTACGTGGCGCTCTTTTGGAATTTTCTAATAACCAGCCCAATCAAATTATCAAGTTCAAAATAACTGATTTTTTGCAACCCAATAAATGCTTAATCTGCACCGATGTTTTAGGTGCCTTAGAAAACTATTTTATGCTGGCATGCTAATTGCTGCTAGCAGTCTATAATAATAAGAGGATTTTAACAATACTGGCTTTTTCAATGCCATAAATTGTTATAACAAAAATATTTCCAATGCATGGGGCGTTAGAGGGAAGAGCGCCATAATGGTACATCTTTTAGTGGCGTTTTGGGTTAAACGCCACTAAAATTGTGCCACTATTTCTTAATTTTCTTGTAGTGAATGTGTAGACCTGGCAAACACTAAGAGTTGTGATGCATGAATCACGAAGTCTGAGTCTTTGCTTCAAGTAGGGATCCCTTCAAAAACATCCTTATGTCCAACAATCTGAAAGAAAAGAAAAGTTAAATCAACATCTTTATTCAATTTGGCTAAGTATATTCTTTGTTGGCATTATGTCACAGTGAGTGTACCTGGAGGAGAAGGCTTTTCGTTTCTTCATAGTTGGTCCTCAATCGCTCTCCAAATGACCAAGCCAAGCCGCTAGCAAGAAATGTAAAGAACGAGAATTATTGAAACTAGCATATTCGAAGATCAATCGGCCAAAATAACCATGAGCAACTACGATATTATAAGTTTCTTCCTCTTGACCGAATCTTCAGGATTTTGCAAACTTAATCGAAACCATATACTTTGAGGGAGGGAATGGTGAGGCTGGATAAGGATAAATTTGGGATTAAGAAATGGTTTGCTATGGTTAAAAGCAAGTATTTACATTTTCTTTCTTTCTTTTCATTTATTGAAATTTTTTTCATATTATTATATATTTTGTTTATTTTAATTGTTTTCACTATAGCTTTTGAAGAAACAATGAGTTATATATGTTATTCTAGGATAGATGACTTCCTCATAGGAATGATGTTGTTGTGGGCTATAGTTTCTGTATTATTTTACCTTGGTAAGTATTTCAATATTCTCTAGTCAATTTCTAATGTCTATACATCGGCAAATACATTTTAAGAGTTGAGATCATATTACGTGGATGGCTCAAATTATACCATATAACCAAGTGTATAATCTAATAGATAACATAAAATATAATACATGGTGCCTCAAAACTATAAAAAATCATTTAGAAAATTAAGCAATAAAAAACTTTAAAAGAAAAAATTGCAAAAAGAAAAAAAGAAAAGAAACTTAAGAAGGTAGAAAGGGAGGAGGTAATAATATTGGGTGCTATCAAATGGCATCAAATGTCAAGTTAACACCTCAAAATTTTTACATTCACCTTGAATTTAATTTTTTAGTGAGTCAATTTTATTCATTTTTTATATAATTAATTAATTAAAAGTTCGAGTCGTGGCTATGCCACTAGCAAAGTTATAATCAGAGTGTGAAAGTAAACTTAAGAGATTAAAAGAGGTGGATGAAAAAATTAAATTCCGAGCTCTTCCATGTCCAAATTGGGCTCCTTCATTCGGCAGAACACATATCATTCAAATCTAGCTATCACATGTTCAAAATCGAGCCCCTCTATGCGACGGTACAGATATCAAGCGGATCGAGCTCTCCCATCACAACATTTTCTTTACGGAACAAAAATCAGTTTGAGCTCCAATGATTCACCATTACTCGATATAGTTCACCATCAATTTGAGTACTCCCTCGTTCAATATCCTTCAACAGAGCATGTTTTCAGTTTGAGCTCCTCTGTTTGACATTCTTCTATAGATTACATTATTAAATCAAGTCTGCCTATCCACCATCATTCATAGATGTTCGACCCACAAGCACCGCGTAGTTCAACCTAACAACACACTCCCAAATCGAACATACTTCAATTTGATTCTCTCCCAACAGAGTACACTTTTGGTAAAACTACACAATAATTGAATACTCTTACATTCGACACTATCCACCTATGAGACTAGTGAAACCTCCCCATTTTAAAGTCCCAGCCTGCCCGCCCGCTCGTCAGTTCTATAAACATTTGTGCAGTCACTTTAACCACCATCACGCTTGTTGGAAATTGTATTAAGCCCGTATCAAAGGGCCTAAAGGCCCACAGCCATCCAAAGGCCTCACTAAGGCCAAAAGTCACACTATAGTACATAGGACCCCAATACACATAAAGTATGATCTATCTATATCCACTCTCTAACTCTTTATTCTTCACTAGAGCTGTCCAAAGGCCAGGCTACCCGCCCAGCCTGTAGACCGCCTGAAATTTGGGAGAGTTTGGACAAGAATTTTAAGACCGTTGGACGGGCTTGGACAAAATAATTAGGCCCGTATAAAAAACGGGCCGGACTTGGACATGTGTAAAAATAATCAGGATCGGCTCGACAGTTATTTTATATGTGAGACCCCAACCCAAGATATCTTATATATTATTTTGGGTCCAAATATATCTTAAGTTATGGGCTAAAAACCCACTAAGTGATTAGCATAGTTGATCTAATAATATATACACTTTCTTTTCAAAACTAGAGTTAGACAAATTGGGAGAAGAAGGAGAACGACCAGAGAGTAGTCCTACTTTTATTGCCGGAATCCGGCAAATCGGAGGCCTTTAGAGGCCAAACTTATGGGGGAATTGTAGTATGATGTAAGCTCTGTCCATTGGCACCTTTCATACCTCCATAGGTGTTTTGAGGAGAGAGAACCGAAGCTCCAAAGATGCTTGGTCGATGGGACAAATCTGGAATTTTCAGATTTGTTCATGGAGAAGATGAACAGTAATTGGCGATGCCCACTCTCGGCCAGAAATTGAATCGGATAGTGTAGTTAACCCCTACGTCATTTTGAAGTGAAATTTGGGGGATTTACTCAACAAAATATATTTGATTTTCTGGAATTTTTATATAATTTTTTCAGATTACAAATTATTTTATACTCCCTCTGTTCCGAATTGAATGAGCACTTTGTAAATGGCACAGAGTTTAAGAAAAAGTTGTATTTTAGTAGATATTTTACCATTATATCCTTAATAAATGGTATGAAGTGGTGGGACCCATAAAAAGTTTGTGTTTAATTAAGGGTAAAGTTGTAAAAGTGTTTTCCATTTTAGGAAAGTGGACATTATTTTGGAACATCCCAAAATAGCAATGTGGCCATTCAATATGGAACGGAGGGAGTATAAATTATTCTTTTTGGAAAACTGATTCGGAGAGTTTGGCTTGATTTTAAAGAATTAGATTCTGAAATTTTGGTGAAAATTATATATTAATATCAGTGTTATTTTATGTTTTTAAAATGGAGTTCCACTCTCTTGAAATTTCGAAACATATTTTCAATGGTTATTTTTGATAGTAAAAGTGGGTTAAATGTGGAAAATTTCGTGTGTGTGTTTTGTAAATATTTGAAAAGAAATTTTCAGCGGTCCCCCAATGTTGTTTAGGATTGGTTGAAGGGTAGATTGAGCATGCATAATTATTGTGTATAATTGTCGTTTCTAACGGATAGTTATAAAATTGTTAAGATCGTGATTGTTATTATCTTGCTGTGGATTTTGTGCTGTGATTGCTTTACTAATCAGGTAAGTTTCTGAATCTTTTTGATTATTTTCAAAATGATTGGTTTTAAATTATTTTATAATCGATTTTGCTGTATTTGAATGCTTTATTGTTTTGAACTATTGAAATCGTTTCATAAAATGGGTCAAGTATGAAAGGTAAAAATGATTTGGAATTGTGGTATTGTGAAAATTGGTTTTGAGGACTTTGATGGCTGCATAGTGGATCTGTGCCTCAGGGGATTAAACTGTTGGTGGTTTCGGAATCTTTTACTGTACGGTTAAAACATTGTGTATCGTGATATCGTGTATCATGGCAGCCTGATAAGAACTCTATTGAAATGTTTTATAATTGTTGATCGTGATTGAGAAATTGGTTGTAAAATATTGTTTTGCTAAAGATTGTGATTTTTGAATAAATGGTCTTAAATGCTTGATCCAGCTAGTTAGGTTTTGTTACTTACTGGGCTCTTTAGCTCATTATGTGGTTATTATATTTCAGGTGATGACGATTGAGCATTGGGGTGCATTTGGGAGAGTGCACTAGGATGAATAAATTAGACTTATGTTATTGAACCACTTGCGCTATTGTTTATCGTTTATTATTCGGATTGTAAGATTAATTTTGGTTTAAGAGGTTTTAAAGATTTTAGATTTTTGAACTTGTTGGACTGTAAGTTGGCCTTATTTGCTCATGAGTTTCATTTCATGAGTGTGTGGCGTTATCGTGTTTCGGGCCTGCGGGTTCAGTGCGTGACAATTTAGTTGTATCAGAGCTTAGGTTGCGACTTACTAGGGATGAATTTCGTGATAAGTGAGGAATGGGTATAATTGGAGTGCATATGCATACTTATGATTGTGATAATTGGTTTATACTGATTGGTAGTGGAATGACTTGTGGATTTTGTGATGTATTGTAATACGCCGTCTAAGAATATGAAAGTCGGAATAGGTTCATACCGCTGATCGAGTTCAAATTATGCATGTTTTTATAGCTATTTTTATATACTTTTTGCTATTTTTATATGTGTTTTTATCCTATTTTGTTAGTATTTGTGTTTTTAGGTCTTGAAGACAAGAAAAGTGAAAACTTATTGATTCTCACTCTTTTTGGAGCTATTTTGGATACTTTTTACTCAACTATGGATTTAGCCATTTGGAATGAAGATTTGAAGATGCGAAGTTCGTGATTGAAGATATTTTGAAGATTTGAAGAATTAATTCAAGAAGCAAAATTGAAGATTTGGAGCTTTATTTGCAAAGGATTGAAGACAAGCCCAGAAGAAGCCCTGAAGTTGAGGATTTTTGGATTATTTATATGGGAATATACTCAGCCCATATAAACCTATAATTGGAATTAAAATCCCAATTAATAGGCCCCATATCCAAAATAATATCCAAATCCCGCAATAATCCCGCAGATTTGCGATATTAGCCCGGTTTCAGCGCAGTCTTCGTAGAAAGGCCATAACTTTCTGCTCAGATGTCCGTTTTAAGCCCATGAGTACTCGTTGGAAAGCTAACTCCGAGTTCTACAACTTTCTTTTGAAGTGCAAAGCCCAGATCTACCATCTTCAAGCCCGAAATTCAAGTCGAAGTTGCTGCACAATTCCAGAAAATTCTAGAGTCCTCATCTAACTTGGAGACTACTCTAGGATGACACCTAATCCTACTTGGAGACCAAGAAAAGGCTAAACCGTCCTACCCAATTTCTCCACTATAAATAGCCACCTCCTGTATCACAAATCACACACAATACTACACAATTAATCTCTCATATAGTTTTATTCTTTTTCTACCTTTCTTTAGTTTTTAGGTTTTTCTCTAGTTTTAGAAGGGGGAGAAGTCGACACCCTCTCTAGCCATAGAGGGGTGCGACGTCCCTAGGGTTTTCAAAGGGGAGATTCCGCCTCTCCCAGTCCTGTAAGTATTCTTATGCCTCTCATGGATTTTCCTAAATCCATGAGTAGCTAAATCTTTAATACTTTTGATCCTTTGGTGATTTCAATCAATTGATTATGGTGAGATTTTTATACTTATAATTTTGCGTTAAGTTCTAGATGATAGTAGTCAAAACCCTGTATTAATTTTATGATTCTGAATCTTATTTGAGTTATGTGGCCACTAACGATGTAAGAGGAAGGTCTATAGCTAGATCAGGCTTAGAATTGACCACTCAAGTTTGATTGTATGTAGCAAATTAGGTTTGTTTGATCGCTGCTTAATGGGTATTTGTCTACCGGAGGGCGAAAAATTTCTCTTCGTATGGTTCTACTTGTAGGCATGTGTGTAAAATTAACTGTTCTTAATGCTTTGTTCTCAAGTGATCTTTAAGCCCTAAGAAAGTAATCGATCGCTGAAGGAATAATAGGGATAACTGCAGCTTTGATCGGCCTCTTATCTAAAATACATGTTGGGAAACCTATATCAGTTGTCAGTCAAGAATAAGATGCGAAATTCACCTTTTAAATCGAGGATCCATAGTTAATTTGATTGAATGATACCACTGGTGAAGAAGTATGCTTTTTAATTATTGTTTGCTTTATTAATTTGCTTTATTAATTTGATTTAGATTTAGATTTGCTTTGCTTTGATTTTTAGTTTAATTGTTTTCTTTATAATTGTTATTTTCAATCCCCTGTTTTCTAATAGATTTTTGGAAAAGATCTTTCTATCTTTTAATTGTTCATCACATAAACCTTCTCTGTGGGATTCGACCCCTACTTGCCCTAACTATTCTAGTTAGTTTATTGTGGGGATTATTTTTATGGTCATAGACGACACGATCAACCGCCAACGTTGCAGAGAGTTCGGATGTACATTATCTTGTATTTGTGATATTGCGGAAATGAGTTTACCTGCTGATTCGGTTGTCTTAGCTATGCATGGATTTGTCGTTATATTGGGAATGGAGTGGTTGGATAGCTATTATGCCATCTTAGATTGACATAGGAAAAGGATAGACTTTCGCATCCCTGGTCTTGAGGAATTTAGTTTTGTTGGTAGCCCTGCTAAATATCCTCCTAGAATTGTTTCTATGTTGCAAGCTAGACGTTTGTTGAAAAGTGGATGTATAGGTTTTCTTGTTTCTATCCAAAACAACCTTGATGGTGAATTGCCTAGTTTGAATAATATACCTACTGTACAAGACTTTTCTGATGTCTTTCCAGAGGACTTGCCTGGTCTTCCACTAGATAGAGAAGTGGAGTTTTCTATTGATTTAATTTCAGGTACTACACCAATTTCTATAACTCCTTATAGAATGGCTCCAACTGAGTTGAAAGAACTAAAGGAGTAGTTGCAAGAGTTGTTGGATAAGGGTTTCATTCGACCAAGTGTTTCTCCATGGGGTGTACCTGTTTTGTTTGTGAAGAAGAAGGATGGTAGCATGAGACTTTGTATTGACTATCGAGAGTTGAATAAGGTGACGGTGCATAATCGGTATCCTTTACCACGTATTGATGACCTTTTCGATCAATTAAAGAGAGCCCAAGTTTTCTTTAAGATTGATCTTAGGTCTGGCTATCACCAATTGAAAATTAAGGCGGAGGATGTCCCTAAGTCAGCTTTTTGAACCAAATATGGGCATTACGAGTTTCTTGTTATGCCATTTGGTTTAACTAATGCACCAGCTGCTTTCATGGATTTGATGAATATGGTGTTTAAGGATTATCTGGATAAGTTTGTGGTGGTCTTTATAGATGATATCTTGGTGTACTCTAAGAGTATGGAGGAGCATGGAGAGAATTTGAGGTTAGTTTTGCAAATTCTTAGAGAAAAGAAGTTGTATGCTAAGTTTAAGAAGTGTGAGTTCTGGTTGGGTAGTGTGGCATTTCTTGGACATGTAGTGTCTAAGGATGCAATATCAGTAGACCCTGAAAAGGTGAAGGCAATTGTAGAATGGAATTGACCCACTAATGCTGCTAATGTTAGAAGCTTCCTTGGGTTGGCTGGTTATTATCAGAAGTTTGTAAAG
This sequence comes from Corchorus capsularis, assembly GCA_001974805.1. Taxonomy (NCBI): domain Eukaryota; kingdom Viridiplantae; phylum Streptophyta; class Magnoliopsida; order Malvales; family Malvaceae; genus Corchorus; species Corchorus capsularis. Next base: position 24,931 of record AWWV01011624.1, read on the forward strand.
GGATTTTCTAGCATTGCAGTGCTGATGACTAAATTGACCAGAAAAGGTGCTAAGTTCGAGTGGACTGATGAATGTGAGAAAAGTTTTAAAGAGTTGAAAGAACGTCTCATTTCAGCTAATGTTTTGGACTGTTCCTGATGGGAGTGGAGGATTCACTATCTATAGTGATGCTTCGAAGAAAGGTTTGGTTAGTGTCTTGATGCAAAATGGGAAAGTTGTGGCTTATGCTTCAAGGCAACTCAAACCTTATGAGCGGAATTATCCTACACATGACCTGGAGCTCGCAGCAGTAGTGTTTGCTCTCAAAATTTGGAGGCATTACTTGTATGGTGAGAAGTGTGAGATTTTCACTGATCATAAGAGTTTGAAGTATATCTTCACCCAGAAGGCGAAACATGAGGCAACGAAGATGGTTGGAGTTGTTAAAAGACTATGATTTAACTATAAGTTATCATCCGGGAAAGGCAAATGTAGAGGCTGATGCGTTGAGTAGGAAGAACCATGGTAGTCTTGCAGCTCTTCTTACTTCTCAAAGGTCCATTTTGGATGATTTGAAGAGGATGGAGATTGGAGTTAGGTAACATGGCACTGAAGGGATATCGGTTTGTTTGAGAAATCAACCTACGTTGATTGAGAAGATTATGGAGGCACAATTGGTTGATTCGGCACTTCAGAAGGTTCGCGCTAATATTGAAACAGGTGCTCCGTCTGATTTTAGAATCCATGATGATGGTTCTTTGAGATTTGGTGATAGGTTGTGTGTTCCAAATGGTGTAGAAATAAAGAAAGTGATTTTGGATGAAGCACATTATTCTAGTTATATTGTGCGTCCTGGTGGGACTAAGATGTATAGGGATTTGAAGGAGACTTACTGGTGGAACAACATGAAGGGGGAGATTGGTGAATTTGTAGCACAATGCATTGTATGCCAACAGGTGAAAGTGGAGCATCAAAGGCCAGTTGAACAGTTGCAGCCGCTTCCAATACCAGAATGGAAGTGGGAGCACATCACAATGGACTTTGTTTCTGGGTTACCTAGGTCCCTTCGAGGCCATGAGTCAGTATGGGTGATTGTTGATAGATTAACGAAGTCTGCTCACTTCATAGCTTTGAAGGTTGGTTATTCATTGGAGAAGTTAGCTGCTTTGTATGTTCAAGAGATTATTAGGTTGCATGGGGTGCCTGTGTCAATTGTTTCTGATCGCGATTCAAGATTTGTGGCTGAGTTTTGAGGAAGTCTTCATAAGGCCTTAGGTACGAAGTTGAACTTTAGCACTGCTTTTCATCCCCAAACCGATGGGCAATCAGAGAGAACCATTCAGATTCTCGAAGATATGTTGAGGGCATGTGCCATTGATATGAAGGGTGCTTGGGATGACCACTTACCTTTAGTGGAGTTTGCTTACAACAATAGTTATCAAGCGAGTATCCAGATAGCTCCATATGAAGCTTTGTATGGGAGGAAGTGTAGATCGCCAGTGTGTTGGGATGAAGTTGGCGAAAGAAAGCTTTTGGTTACAGAAATTGTCCAACAAAATATTGACAAGATTCAATTGATCAAAGAACATCTCCGAAATGCTTAGAGTCAACAAAAGTGTTATGCAGATAATAGACGAAGGACATTGGAGTTTGATGTGGGAGATCATGTATTCTTGAAAGTTTCACCAACCAAGGGAGTGATAAGATTTGGAGTACGTGGGAAATTAAGCCCTAGATTTATTGGCCCTTTTGAGATCTTGGAGAAAGTTGGAGAAGTAGCCTACCGGCTAGCTTTTCCTCCATAATATTGTCCGGTGTGCATAATGTGTTCCATGCGTCGATGTTGAGAAAGTTTACTCCTGATCCTAACCATGTGATTGAATTGACACCTTTACCACTTAGGGAAGACTTGTCTTACGATGAACAACCAATTAAGATAGTTGATCGTAAGGAGCAAGTTCTGAGATGGCGGACCATTCCATACATGAAAGTGCAATGGAGTAATCACTCGGAAAGAGAGAGACTACTTAGGAACTGGAATCGGAGATCAAGGAGAAGTATCCTGAACTATATGAAACCAATGGTACGTAAAGTTTAGAGGACTAAACTTCTTTTTAGGGGGGAAGGATGTGAGACCCAACCAAAGATATCTTATATATTATTTTGGGTCCAAATATATCTTAAGTATTGGCTAAAAACCCTGATCGGTCATTGATCAAATCACAAGATAATTCCCCACAAACCAATAACTACTAGCTAGGGCAAGTAGGGGTCGAATCCACAGGGAGAGAGGATAATTTCTTCACTAATCAATTATGTTAAAAAGAGTAATTTTGAAAAAGAGATTTTGATGGTTTTAAATTAAAACAAACAAAATAAATTAAGAGCAAAGTAAATTGAGTAATTAACTATGTAAAACAAGCCTCCAATATAGAATCTATTTCACTCTTGACAATATTAACATGGATCATCGACACAAAATATAAATTCGATATTAATTGCCAATCAATTAAGCATCATAAATCATTCTAAAATAGTATATATCCTAAGACGTAGGCTTCAACTTTCCTTAAAACAAAATAATCTCCCTAATATCTCAAACAACTCCTCTTGAATAATTGGTATAGGAACAGACGTGATGCTAATTCCAACATGCTAAAAAGATTAACCCGTATCTCACTGCAATTAACCTCAAATGTTATGTTCTAGGTTTCACCCCTTCCTATAACAAGCATTAGGTTTTATTAATCCACATGCATGATAAATCAATACCAAACTTGCCTACATCAATTTCCATCTCGGCATAAAGATTTCAACAAGGTTTGATATCCCATTGAACCTAGGACTCCTAGCATTCAATTGTTACTTGGACCAACTTTAGCTTGACTCAAGCTACTTGAATCTAACTTTAACATTCATATCATCAAGATAAGTAGGCCTCCAAATCCATCAAGATATAAATACATAAATTGAAGTATAGAGATAAGAAACATATTCAAGTGAAAATCAAATTATTAAGAACAAGAATCTCCCCATAAATTAAATGTCAAGAGATCAATAAGATTCTACATTGGAGAAATAAAAGATTAGTTACTCATGAATTGAGTAGCCATCAAAAGGAATAGAAAAACCTAGAGTATGGCCGGCGGCTCCTTGCTCCAATCTTCAATCAAAATCGCCAACTCCCACCCCCTTTTCTAAAGAGAAAAGGTGGCTATTTATACTAGAGACTTAGGGCTAACTTAACCTAGGACAAGATAATAATTTAAGCTCATTAAACCACCTTTAATTGGATTTAAAGTCGTCCTACAGGTCTGGGCTATCCCTTACCACCGAATTAGGGTTTATCGAATCATCTTGGGCTTGATTCTTGGGCTTTTCAAAGTCCAGCATGTCTGCAGAAACTTCAGGGGCATTTTCGTCCACGACAACGGCAAAACTGTACTTGGAGTAAAACATGAAAGTTGTAGCTCTCGGAGTTAGCTTTCCAACGGCTACTCATACGCCTCAAACGGAGCACTGGATCAAAAGTTATAGTCAAAATACATAAGGGTCGCCAAATCTGGAAACAAGTGAAGAAACTTCAAGGTGAAGGCACACAAGGCAGCTAGGTGGCGTGCGCATGGCATGGTACCCGACTCCCCCTGGGCGCCCATGTCGTATGTTTGTGCGCCCAGGTCGTTGGTCTCAGCACCCATGTCGCCAGCGCCCATGTGCTTGCTGGTGGCATGTCTCGACTCCAGTTGGGGGCCCATGTGGTATGCTTGGCGCCCCATGTGGTTTACCTCGCGACCCATGTCCTCCAATGCTATAACACTTCTTGACATGTCTTCTTGACTTGAATTTCAACTTTGCTCCTTTGCTTCAAACTCTTGAAAATCAATCTTATGATGATAAAATTGACTCTTCAAGCTCTTCAATCACGATCATATTGGCTCCATTCTTCCTCCAAATTGTCCTTGGAAAATATTTGTGTAAGTAATCATCCAAAAAGGCTTCAAAAAGGCACAAAAGTGGTGATTTTGCACTTTTCTTCCCTTTAACACCTATAAACACAAATATACCAAATACAAGGCGTAATCAAGCATAAAATACCCAAAAAGCATAGGAAAATGACCATAAAAAGATGCATGATTTTGGTCCGATCATATTTCCCCCACACTTAAGCTAGTCTAGCAAACTAGTGCACTTTTCTCAAAAGAAAGGGTAAACAATTTCAATTGCACATGCATATCGAGAAATAATCTAACCATGAAGTCAAGAGAACAAAGAATAATAAAAATACTTAATCTCAAAATCAAGCGATAACAAACATCATCATCCTTAAGTAAACATAATAAGAGAAGTTCAATTCACTTACCATCCTCTACTTCGCATGACCATTACTAACTATAAGCTTTTGTATACATCTATTTCCAAAGAAAAAGCACTATCATGGATATTAATCAAAGGTTAGCATGGGTTTAGAAAAGGCGACTTACTTTAAAGAATCAAGGTTACTATCCTTAGAAGTGTCCATGGTTTGGGGCTACTAGCTCCCTTTATTTTTGAGGTCACTAACACTCATTTTTATAAGAGGGACAATATTTCCGCAATTCCATGCCTCTTATCCTCTTTCCAAGGGTTACTAACTCCTTTT
>AWWV01011626.1:0-14264 GCA_001974805.1 Corchorus capsularis
CATAATTAAACTAATCACTTAACAGTATATAACAACTAAAATCGAATTATCCAAAATTCAAGGGATAAGGAACTACCTAACCATTCCTAAAGACTATACCTAAAGTTAATACTAATCTAAACATGCAAAAATTATTCCACTTTCGTAGGTGTACGGCGGCACTTAGCTCGTGACGCAAGCCATTTCAACCTAAGACTGAAGGGGTACTTAGGAGGTGTTATGTCACCTGAGGGTTTACTTAACTAGAACGATACCCACAAACATTTTATTTATTAAAACTAGGTAAACTAAGATGACTAATATATTAACTAGAACGATACATTAAGCATTCACTATTTCTTCCCCCACACTTAAATTCAACATTGTCCTCAATGTGAAAGTAAACAACAAATCAACCAAATAAATATGCATGCGAAAATTAAAAAGTTAGGGTTGAGCGGCATACCTTGTATGGTTGATGAAGTTGCCACTTAGACTTTAAAAACAATAATGAAATTAAAAGGGAAAAGGGAAAGGGAAAAACTTAATTGTCTTATTGATAGAGAAATAAAAACATGCTTAAAATAAATAACTACTACCTAAGTGCATAAAAATAAAATTAGGGTTTCTAAGGTCTAGTTTTAGAGAGACTCATCGATAGCCTTCTCCATAAGCTCAACAAATTCCTCCAAGCTTTGGACAATGCCATTAAGTTCCTCTTGAATTTGCAACACACGATCATGGATGCTCTTGATCTTGATGAAAACAGGATGAGTGGTTGACTCTTTGCGCTCCTCCTCTTGCTCAACTTCCTCTTCATCATCCTTGGGCTTACAATTTAGGTCTAAACTTGGGTCAGATTCAGAAGAAATCGAAACAAAAGACTTTTCTTTTACCTCTTCAACCCTTGGAAGGTTGGTCATCAAAGGCATAAGTGGTGGTCTCACATGATTGTAGTGAGTGGAGGATGTGGCATGAGTGTTGTATGGGCCATAACGGTTTGGCATGGGTGGAGGGCGGTATGGAGGGCGATAGGGTTTCCTTCCATAGCCATCAATGCGCGGCATATTACTCCATAGTGCAGGCCTTGCTCCCATCCATGGCTTGGATCTCCTTGAAGGTCCTCTTGGGTGGTGGTAGCAAGATTGTCCAAAGCGAGGTCTTTCTCGAGAGAAAAACTTAGCGGTTGGCATGCCATCATCATCAATTTCGGCATTCTCCCTCTTCACTTGCTCCTTATATGCGGCCTTGACCTTCTTCCACATGGCTTGAGAGATCATTCGAGCTTTGAAACCGGGCTTGGAAGCGACATCTTCGGCGGGAAGGTTGTCCACCATAGCAAGGATCTCGCGACAATCCTCTCTTGTGAATCGGCCTTCGAAATTCTCATCATACAAGCTCCCATAGTCCTTGAATTGAGCTCTCAAAGCTTCAAATTGCGCTTCAAAATCAGCCATGTTGCTATGTTTGTGTCGACAAAAACAAGTGAACTAAAGAAAAATTCAACAAATCTACACAACTCCAACGACACTATGTTAGTTTTCTCAACTCAATTCTTCCAAATTTAGAACAAATATGCAAATTGAAAGCTTAATATCTAAGGAATAAATCTGAAAAATTGAATTGAAAAAGAAAAGAAAAGAGTTTACCTCAAGGCCGGCGGTAGTGATGTGAAGAAAATAAAGGGGGTGTAACTCCCTTTATATAATGAATTAATCCTAGTTCTATAAGAATTTAACCTAGACTTGGGGAATAAGCAAAGGAAATTACCTAGGAAACATCTAAAAATAGTCCAAACCTAATTTGGAAAGGGAAAATTTCGGATTAAAGTAGTTTAAGATCAAAATCCTAGTCCAATTTGGAATTGGACTTGTGCTGACAAGGCATCAGAATAGGCTGGGGGCTGTGGCATGCGGCATGGGCGCTGAGGCCTACGGGCTGGGCGCCCAGCTGCCATCGGGCTCCAAGCCTGCTGGGGCCTAGGGCGCTGCTGCCTGGGCGTTTCGGCAATCCGCCTGGGCGCCCAGCGGCAGTCGAGCCTTGGCTCGCCTGGTGCCTTAGTCTAGTCGACATGGGTCGACAATGCATTGTCATGGGTCCTTAATTATTTTACATGGGTCCCCATGTAATCACGCATATACAATTTCTAATCTTACTTAATCCAAAAATGTGAATTCAATTAAAATTACAAACATAATCAAAATTGAATATACTTCCCTTGCTTCCTCGGTGAGCTTAGGTCTTAGAACCCTACAAAAAACGAAAAACACAAAAATATGAAAATTAAAGGTTAGTCAAATTAAAATTAAATTGGGTTGCATCCCAATAAGCGCTTGTTTAAAGTCATTAGCTTGACTTTCCCAATGTTACTCTTCATAAGTAAGGTAAATTGGGTCTTCCAAGCTTGTTTCCTCGATCCAACATGTTTGCTCTCGCTCCAAAAATGGTTTGAGGCATTGTCCATTAACTTTGTAAATCTCAGAGTCACCAATTTTGCGTATATCGATAGGTCCACTTGGATAGACTTTGACAACTTCATAAGGTCCACACCATCTCGATTGTAGTTTACCAGGGAACAACTTCAACTTGCTATAGTATAAAAGAACCTTTTGCCATTCATGAAAACTCTTATGTAGAATTCCTTGATCATGAATTGCTTTGGTCTTTTCCTTATAGATCCGTGCACTCTCATATGCATCATTTCTAATCTCCTCGAGCTCTTGCAATTGAAGTTTCCTTTGTAAACCAGCTTGATCAAAATTGAGGTTGCATTGTTTCACAGCCCACCATGACTTGTGTGTTAATTCTATATGGTGACATACCAATTGGTGTTTTGAAAGCAGTCCTATAAGCCCATAAAGCATCATCTAATCTCAAGCTCCAATCCTTTCTATTCACGTTCACAGTCTTCTCAAGGATTTGCTTTACTTGACGATTAGATACTTCAGCTTGACCACTAGTTTGAGGGTGATACGAAGTGGATATCTTGTGTGTCACTACATACTTCTCTACGAATGATTGCACAAGTTTATTGCAAAAGTGAGTACCTTTGTCACTAATGAGGGCTCTTGGAATACCAAATCGGTGGAGGATGTTGCTCTTTAAGAATTTAACCACGGTCTTTGCATCGTCCTTTTCCGTTGCAACAACTTCAACCCACTTGGAGACATAATCCACAGCTAACAAGATGTACACTTTCTTACCAGAGGAAGGGAATGGTCCCATGAAGTCTATTCCCCAAACATCAAATATCTCCACCACGAAGATGGGATTTTGAATCATTTGGTTGTCTCTTGGAAAAGTTCCCCATCTTTTGGCATTCTGGGCATGTTTTGCAAAACTCATAAGAATCTCGAAAAATTGTTGGCCAGTAGAAATCCACTATCCAAAATCTTCCTTGCGGTCTTCTTATGTCCAAAATGACCTCCACATGCATAAGTATGGCAGTATCTCAAGACTAATTGAATTTCTTCATCAGGGATGCAGCGCCTTATCAATTGATCAGACCCATATCTCCATAGATGTGGATCATCCCAAAAATAGTGTTTAGCATCACTCACAATCTTGGCTTTGACTCCTCTACTTACATCTGGGGGTAGCTTTCTTGTCACCAAAAAATTTGCAATGTTGGCATACCAAGGCATGTGGGAAACAACAAATAATTGCTCATAGGGTAGTGCTTCATTGAGTACAATATCTTCCTCCTTACCTTCAAGTCTGCTTAGATGATCAGCTACTACATTCTCGGCTCCTTTCTTGTCTTTGATTTCCAAGTCGAACTCTTGAAACAGCAAAAGCCAACGCATGAGTCTAGCCTTGGTTTCTTTCTTTGCCATGAGATATCGAAGTGCAGCATGATCTGAATAGATTGTCACCCTTGATCCCAAGATGTATGACCGAAATTTCTCTAAGGCAAAAACAACAGCAAGCATCTCTTTCTCAGTGGTTGTGTAGTTCTTCTGAGCAGAATCCAAAGTTCTTGAAGCATAGTAGACAACATGAGGTATCTTATCTACTCTTTGACCTAGAACAGCTCCAAGTGCAACATCACTTGCATCACACATGATCTCGAAAGGCAGATTCCAATCAGGTGGTTTTACAATTGGAGTAGTAGTGAGGGCAATCTTCAACTTATCAAATGCTTCCTTGCAATCTTCTCCAAACTCAAATTCAACATCTTTCTGAAGCAAACGACACATTGGTGCAGATATCTTCGAGAAATCCTTAATGAATCTTCTATAAAAACCGGCATGACCTAAGAATGAGCGAATATCTCGAACACAAGTAGGGTAAGGCAAATTCTGAATAACATCAATCTATGCTTTATCTACTTGTAATCCTTCCTTAGAAACCACATGACCTAGTACTATTCCTTGTTCGGCCATAAAATGACACTTTTCAGCATTTAGTACTAAATTGGTCTCCACACATCTTTTTAGCACAAGCTCTAAGTTATGTAGGCACCTATGAAAATCATCTCCATAAACAGTAAAATCATCCATAAATACCTCCATAATCTCTCCTTGGTAGTCTTGAAAGATGCTCATCATACACCTTTGAAATGTTGCAGGGGCATTGCACAAACCAAAGGGCATTCGAGTATAGGCAAACGTACCATAGGGACATGTGAATGTTGTCTTCTCTTGGTCTTCTGGAGCAATTGGTATTTGAAAGTATCCTGAGTAACCATCCAAAAAGCAGTAGTAAGCACGACAAGCTAGTCTTTCCAACATTTGATCCATGAAAGGGAGTGGAAAATGATCCTTCCTTGTAGCAGAATTGAGCTTCCTATAATCGATGCACACTCTCCATCCATTCTGAAGTCTTTGAGGAACTAGTTCTCCATCCTTATTTTCCACAACAGTGAATCCAGATTTCTTGGGTACTACTTGGACAGGGCTAACCCACTTACTATCTGAAATAGCGTAAATGAGCCCAGCTCCTAATAGTTTAAGAACTTCTTCCTTAACTACTTCATTCAAATTTGGATTTAACCTTTGTGGTTGCCTTACTGGAGCAGCATCGTCTTCCAAACGAATCCTATGCATGCAAACAGAAGGACTAATCCCCTTTATATCAGCAATCGTCCATCCCAAAGCTTCTTTGTACTTCTTCAAGATTCTGATTAACTCTTCCAAGAAAAACATACTTCAAGTCTTCAGGCAATGGCTTCAATTTGACTTCTGGAGGTTTAACAACAGAGGGTGGAGGTATTTCCTTAGGTTCCAACCGAATGTAGGAAATTGATTCACTTTCTTTTGGAAGTACTTTCAAGTCATTTACGGCGTTTATCACTTCACCCTTCAAATTCATCTTGACTTCTTTGACCTCGGTCTCGTACAAGCTATTTGTGATGACTGTCTCTAATTCATCTTCTTTGTTGAGTGAATTAACCTGTTCAACAAGAGGATCAACTTCATCAGTGGCAGAAATAGATTGTTCTTTAATAGGGTATTTCATATCTTTATACATATCAAACTCAATTACTTCCCTATCAAATTCAAGGCTGAGAATTCCATCATGAACATCAATCTTAGTTCTTGCAGTGGTTAAGAAAGGTCTTCCCAATAACAATGGTGTAGAAGAATCGGCATCTTCCCTTCTTATAATATAGAAATCTGTAAGGAAAATGAGCTTATCCACCTGCACTAAGACATCTTTAACCAATCCTTCAGGATAAATGTTAGATCTATCAGCCAATTGAATGATGATATTTGACTCAATTAAAGGATCTAGATCTAATTGAAGATAAATAGAATATGGCATGATATTAATTGAAGAACCTAAGTCACAAATTGCTTTCACAGTCATATTGCCTCCTATACTGCATGGAATAGTAAATGCTCCTAAGTCTTTGCATTTAATAGGCAATTTCCTTTGAAAAGCATTAGAGAAACTTTCATTCATGCATACCATTTCATTATCTTTCAATCTTCCCTTATCATCACTTAATTGCTTAAGAAAAGTTGCGTACCTTGGCACTTGCTTGATTGAAGCTACTAAATGAATGTTTACCTTTGTTCCACGGAATGAATCCAATAGATTTTCCTCCACACATCCTTTGTGTCTTTGCATGAACAATTGAGGATAGGGTGCAGGACAATTATTGGGTTGCATTGTTGGGTTGCATTGTTTCGTTTCAAAGTCTAGCTTTTCTTCACTCTCACTCTTCACAGAATTCTCCTCATCATTTGGCATTCGCACATGGGATGTGACAATCGGTGATGGTTTCATTTCAAGGGTAGGAAGGACTGGTTCAACTAATGGTGTGGAAGAAGGAAATGGGGTGTTTGACGACTCCATCTCTTTCTTTTCCTTAAGTTGCTTGTCTTCCATTCCCAACGAATTGATTCCATATCTTTGAGCATTGTTTGATCCTTGGTCAACCTCCATGTTGTCCTCTTGTCCTTGAGCCACGTTCACAGATGTTTGAAAGAATGATTGTTGGTGATGATTCACTCCTTGGTTTGCCATCATAAAGCGCAACGAATTGGCAAATGTGTCTTGTTGATCAGCAACTTGTTTGCTAAGCAATTGATTGTTGGTTGTGAGTGCTTGTACCACTTCTTTCAGTTCTTTCACCTCTTTGTGTATTGGTGATTCAGGCTCTGGCTCCTTAGGCTTGAGAATCTCTTCTGATGTGCTAAATTGATGAATGTTTTCTGTCATGATGTCGAGCAGTTTCCTAGCTTCCTTGGGTGTCTTGAATGTCAAGCTACCTCCACTTGTTGCATCAATGTAGACTCGATCTTTATAAGACAATCCATCATAGAACTGTCGTATCAAGAGTTCCTCGCCTATGTTGTGGTAGGGGCAACTTTCACAAATCTTGTTGTACCTTTTCCAATATTGATACCACTTCTCCTTAGGTAGTTGTCGACAAGAATTGATTTTGCTTCTGACGTCAGCACGTTTGGCTTCTGGAAAGTATTGGTTCAAGAAAGCTCTCTCCATTTCCTTCCAATAAGTAATTGATTTTGACGGAAGACTCCAAAACCATTCTTTCGCCTTACCCTCCAAGATCATTGGAAAAACTCGAAGTTTTGCTTGCTCTTGAGGCATCTTCGTAATCATAGCACACTTGATGATGAAATCTTGCAAATACTCATGAGGATTTTCATGGGGTTCTCCATGAAAAGTTAGTAGCAGACGGATCACTCCTGGCTTTAACCCGTAGGAGAAATCTTCTAGATAATCAATACATGGGGATTTCATTTAACAGTTGAAATTCAGCTCCCTCAAAGTAAGTGATTGCTCCATTGAATTTTCCCACAAATCAAAGATCAAGTGTAAAAGAAAAAAGGAAAAATAAAAGAAAAACAACTATTTACAAACAATCTAAAAGTAAAGAAATTAGAAGCACACTCTCCCCGGCAACGGTGCCAAAATTGTGATCGGTCGTTGATCATATCACAAGATAATTCCCCACAAACCAATAACTACTAGCTAGGACAAGTAGGGGTCGAATCCACAGGGAGAGAGGATAATTTCTTCACTAATCAATTATGTTAAAAAGAGTAATTTTGAAAAAGAGATTTTGGTGATTTTAAATTAAAACTAACAAAACAAATTAAGAGCAAAGTAAACTGAGTAATTAACTATGTAAAACAAGCCTCCAATATAGAATCTATTTCACTCTTGACAATATTAACATGGATCATCGACACAAAATATAAATTCAATATTAATTGCCAATCAATTAAGCATCATAAATCATTCTAAAGTAGTATATATCCCAAGACGTAGGCTTCAACTTTCCTTAAAACAAAATAATCTCCCTAATATCTCAAACAACTCCACTTGAATAATTGGTATAGGAACAGACGTGATGCTAATTCCAACATGCTAAAAAGATTAACCCGTATCTCACTGCAATTAACCTCAAATGTTATGATCTAGGTTTCACCCCTTCCCATAACAAGCATTAGGTTTTATTAATCCACATGCATGATAAATCAATACCAAACTTGCCTACATCAGTTTCCATCTCGGCCTAAAGATTTCAACAAGGTTTGATATCCCATTGAACCTAGGACTCCTAGCATTCAATTGTTACTTGGACCAACTTTAGCTTGACTAAGCTACTTGAATCTAACTTTAGCATTTATATTATCAAGATAAGTAGGCCTCCAAATCCATCAAGATATAAATACATAAATTGAAGTATAGAGATAAGAAACATACTCCAGTGAAAATCAAATTATTAAGAACAAGAATCTCCCCATAAATTAAATGTCAAGAGATCAATAAGATTCTACATTGGAGAAATAAAAGATTAGCTACTCATGAATTGAGTAGCCATCAAAAGGAATAGAAAAACCTAGAGTATGGCCGGCGGCTCCTTGCTCCAATCTTCAATCAAAATCGCCAACTCCAACCCCTTTTCTAAAGAGAAAAGGTGGCTATTTATACTAGAGACTTAGGGCTAACTTAACCTAGGACAAGATAGTAATTTAAGCTCATTAAACCACCTTTAATTGGGTTTAAATTCGTCCTCCAAGTCTGGGCTATCCCTTAGCACCGAATTAGGGTTTATCGAATCATCTTGGGCTTGATTCTTGGGCTTTTCAAAGTCCAGCATATCTGCAGAAACTTCAGGGGCATTTTCGTCCACGATAACAGCAAAACTGGGCTTCGAGCAAAACACGAAAGTTGTAGCTCTCGGAGTTAGCTTTCCAACGGCTACTCATACGCCTCAAACGGAGCTCTGGATCAAAAGTTATGGTCAAAATACAGAAGGGTCGCCAAATCTGGAAACAACTGAAGAAGCTTCAAGGTGAAGGAACACAAGGCAGCTGGGTGGCGCGCGCATGGCATGCTACCCGACTCCCCCTGGGCGCCCATGTGGTATGCTTCTGCGCCCAGGTCGTTGGCCTCAGCACCCATGTCGCCAACGCCCATGTGCTTGCTGGTGGCATGTCTCGACTCCAGCTGGGGGCCCATGTGGTATGCTTGGCGCCCCATGTGGTTTGCCTCGCGACCCATGTCCTCCAGTGCTATGACACTTCTTGACATGTCTTCTTGACTTGAATTTCAATTTTGCTCCTTTGCTTCAAACTCTTGAAAATCAATCTTATGATTATAAAATTGACTCTTCAAGCTCTTCGATCACGATCATATTGGCTCCATTCTTCCTCCAAATTGTCCTTGGAAAATATTTGTGTAAATAATCATCCAAAAAGGCTCCAAAAAGGCACTAAAGTGGTGATTTTGCACTTTTCTTCCCTTTAACACCTATAAACACAAATATACCAAATACAAGGCGTAATCAAGCATAAAATACCCAAAAAGCATAGGAAAATGACCATAAAAAGATGCATAATTTTGGTCCGATCAGCTCTATCATTTTGTTTGGGCTTAGATTCAACTAAGGTATTAATTCATTTTGTTTGGGTTTTTGTTTGGGCTTGGATTGGACTAATGTTCAATGTCAGGTTTTTTTTTTTTTTTTTTTGCGCTTGGATTGGATTATTTTATTTGGATAAAATTATAAAATTTTACTGACTATAACCCCTTTTAACTCATTTACTCAAAGAAAGTAAATGTTCCAGTTTTCAGCCTACTAGAGTCAACTACAATTCATGTCCACATATTAAAAGACCATTATTATACCGTGATACAATAAAAGAAATCCTATTTAATTTCCATTCTAACTCATCCCCAACCATAAGGAAAAAAGAAAAAAAAATTCCCCTTTGCACAGCGGCGCTGCTCTAAAGGCATATTTTCCCCTAGTGATATCTATGGTATCACTTGTGCCTCAAGTGTCTGCTTACCTCTTGGATGTGATTTTAGATGTGAATCCTGAAGATATATCTGGATGCCGCTCGGGTCGCTAGATTAGGACCATGGTCATAGCAATTGGAAGAAAAGATGGAGTTGTTTTCTCTGAAGCCCAATTTATTAAAAATAAATGCTCCAATAAGTTTCACATTGATGGCCCAAATTCCATTATGCTCTATTCCGGACCAGGCCCGACGAGCCAGAATGATTCATTCACCGCCACCCAAAAAAAAAATTCACCATTGCATTTAATGCACGCCACAATTCCGCTCCGAAACCAATAAATGTTTTGGGACCGCTTCCAATAAATATTGTGGGACCGCTTCCAATCACGTGCAATCTCCCATTCGTTAATTTGTCTTCTAGCGATCATCTTTTACACACTGCACAATTCCCAATTTGATGTGACCATTTAATTCATTTTATTCACTCTCCAAACTTACACTTAAACGGAAGGGTCAACGGTGATACCATGATACAATAATAGAAATCCTATTTAATTTCCATTCTAACTCATTCTAACCCCAACCCTAAGGAAAAAAAAAGGAAAATCTCCTTTGCACAGCGGCGCTGCTTTAAAGGCATATTTTCCCATAGTGATATCTATGGTATCACTTGTGCCTCAAGTGTCTGCTTACCTCTTGGATGTGATCTTAGATGTGAATCCTGCAGATATATCTGGATGCCGCTCGGATCGCTAGATTAGGACTATGGTCATAGCAATTGGAAGAAAAGATGGAGTTGTTTTCTATGAAGCTCAATTTATTAAAAATAAATGCTCCAATAAGTTTCACACTGATGGCCCAAATTCCATTATGCTCTATTCTGGACCAGGCCCGACGAGCCAGAATGATTTATTCACCGCCACCCAAAAAAAAGAAAAAAAAAACTCACCCTTGCATTTAATGCACGTCGCAATTCCGCTCCGAAACCAATAAATGTTTTGGGACCGCTTCCAATAAATATTGTGGGACCGCTTCCAATCACGTGCAATCTCCCATTCATTAATTTGTCTTCTAGCGATCATCTTTTACACACTGCACAATTCCCAATTTGATGTGACCGTTTAATTCATTTTATTCACTCTCCAAACTGACACCTAACCGGAAGGGTCAACGATAATTTTTTTACACGGTTTCATCACAATCAACGACTGCTGTTTGTTCCCGCCTAATCCAACACTCATAATTATTACGCCTGATTTGAAGGGGTCGGTCTTGATTAGCCATCAAGTTAGAAGTCTGTTTTGTCGAATAAGAGACTAATAAAAAGCCCTCCTCCCGGATTCCTCCTAAATCTCTTCTCTTCCTAATGTTTAATTCTGTCCATAACATTATTTTTTTCTTATTTAAAAGAAAAACTGATTTTATGGATGAAATTATCTTGCGTAAATTTAGATTTGAGGAATCCAAACTCTCCTCCTTCAAGATCCGTGACATATATCTCCTTCGCGACAAGTTTCCGTCCAAAACATCCTTTTTTTATAATTGTTTTCTGGGAAAAAGGTTTTTTAGAGGGCTTATTGTAGCTTGCGTAGTTATTTTGTATTATATTTTTTTTCTTGTTTTTTTCAATTAGCTATGATTTGATTACTCTACATATTTTCATTTATCAAATCATCTCTCAATTTCCCACCCCTTTTTTTTCTTATATTTATTTATTAATTCTCTTACTAATCAATGAGTTTTATTACTTTTACTTGTTTTGGAGTTTTACATTTACAGACCAAGGTTCAATGGGCTCATTCATTTTGTTGGGTTTTTTATTTGGGTTCTATCATTTTGTTTCGGCTTGGATTCGAGTAAGGAATTCATTCATTTTTTTGGGGTTTTGGTTTGGGCTTGGATTGGACTAAAGTTCAATGTCAGGGTTTTTTTGTTTGGGCTTGGGTTGGATTATTTTATTTGGATAAAGATATAAACTTTTTGTGACTATAACCCATTCTGACCCATTCTAACTCATTCTAACCCCAAAACCCTTAAGGAAAAAAAGAAAAACCCCTTTGCACAACGGCGTTGCTCTAAAGACATATTTTCCCCTAGCGATATTTTTGGTTTCACTTGTGCCTCAAGTGTCTGCTTACCTCTTGGATGTGATCTTAGATATGAATTCTGAAGATATATCTGTATGCTGCTCGGGTCGCTAGATTAGGATCATTATCATTGTCGCAACGTCCAGGTCCGGGGGGTACCGAACCCTATCGTTGAACGACTTAAAAAACTACGGGGGAATCCTACCCCTTACTTAGTTCTAGGAGTCGCCACTAATCTTTTTTGCCTAAGTGTGATTAGCCACCTACCAAATTATTAAGCCTCATGTTAACCTATGCTCGGCAAAGTTAACACTAAACCTAATAAGGTCTACTTAACCAGAGATTTCATGGTCCGGGAGTCGGGTACGCGTGGGGAAGGATTAGCACCCCCACAACGCCCGTCAAAAGACGGCACTGACTAGTTTAGAACTACTGTGGGTTTCTATTATCGGTTGTCTGTATTCCTAAAATTTCATGCCCTTAAACTCTTCTATTAATTCTTAAACTTAAGCAAAATAAACAAGCAAAAATGGGTTTTGAATTTTCGAAATAGGAATGTTGGGAACTTTCCCATTTTCTATTTTGTTCTCTTTTTGGGCTCCACATGATGAGAATTTTCTTTAAAATTTACCATTAAAACAATTATTTTTCTTGAAAACTATTATTTGTCAGGAACTTTCCCTTCTTTTGAAGACTTTGAGAAAAAAAGACTCTTTTTGATTAATTGATTTTTTGTCTTTCGAAAAACAAAGAGAACAAATGCAAGCACAAACTCTTTTTTAAGTTTCGAAAAGGGTTTTTATTCTTTTCTTTTTGGATTTGGTTTACAACTGATTCTCTTTTTGTTTTCAACTACTCAATTACCCTGAACTAAGCCCTTATTACTGATTATCTTCCTTAGATTCTTAACTGACTCAATTATCCTGAATTAAGCCATTTTATTTTCCCTAATCTCCGCTTAAACTTAATTACCCTTACTTAGTTACCATGCATTAAGTTGATTACTGACTCACTTAATTATCCCGAATTAAGTTGATTACTGAATTACTTAATTACCTTTAATTAAGTTTATTACTGACTAACGTAATTACCCTGAATTAAGTTGATTACTGACTTACTTAATTACCCTAAAATAAGTTGATTACTGACTTACTTAATTACCCTGAATTAAGTTGATTACTGCCTCACTTAATTACCCTAAATTAAGTTGATTACTGAATTACTTAATTACCCTTAATTAAGTTTATTACTGACTGACTTAATTACCCTGAATTAAGTTGATTACTGACTTACTTAATTACCCTGAATTAAGTTGATTACTGACTTACTTAATTACCCTGAATTAAGTTGATTACTGACTTACTTAATTACCCTGAATTAAGTTGATTATTGAATTACTTAATTACCCTGAATTAAGTTGATTACTGACACCTTAATTACCCTGAATTAAGTTGAATACTGACTCACTTAATTATCCTGAATTAAGTTGATTACTGACTCACTTAATTACCCTGAATTAAGTTGATTATTGAATTACTTAATTACCCTGAATTAAGTTGATTACTGACTCACTTAATTACCCTGAATTAAGTTGATTATTGAATTACTTAATTACCCTGAATTAAGTTGATTACTGACACACTTAATTACCCTGAATTAAGTTGATTACTGACACACTTAATTACCCTGAATTAAGTTGATTACTGACACACTTAATTACCCTGAATTAAGTTGATTACTGACTTACTGAATTACCCTGAATTAAGTTGATTATTGAATTACTTAATTACCCTGAATTAAGTTACTAACTTACTAACTTACTTAATTACCCTGAATTAAGTTACTTATTACTGAATATCTTTTCTTACTTCTTACATCTTGATCTTGATCTCTTTTGAATTTTAATCTTTGATTAATCACTGGATTTAGTCTTGCAATACATGGATGCACATGATGCATGAAAATCCGATTTCAATTTTAATTACCCATTAATTATACGAGGAACGCCTTTGATCGCCACCCAATAAATGGTAAACGGTCTTCGGACATTTCCAAGCCTCCGGGAGAAGGTGAGCAAACTTAGACACGCATGAATAAGCCGCCCGCCTTTCCCATCACGGGAGTCACTTTAATTGATCTCAAATGCACATAGTAACTTGCAACAATTTATGAAAAATAAACATGAAGGTGAATGCTTAACTAACACTTTTCATTTTTCCTAAAAATATTCACAACCTAAGTCATTTACTTAATTAAAAGCTGAGAACTTAACCTGAATAATATCTACTTATAAATCATGGATTAAAGGCCAAACTTTGCTCTTAACCCCCAAGATCTAATCTTTTTGAGTTAAAGTCCCAACTTTTATTTTAAACTTATCAAAACTTAATCTCTTGAACTTAAAGATAGCATTTTTATTCACACATTACCTAAAAGTTCAACCTTCTAAACTCAAATATGTATCACTTTT
>AWWV01011628.1:0-22570 GCA_001974805.1 Corchorus capsularis
ATATACACAAAAAAGCAGAATAGCAAATAGTAATAGAGTAAATGAAGAGAGAATGGAAACTTATATATAAACTTCTGAAATGCACTTTATTTCATTACTCATGATAAAAAGAAAACATGTAAAATGACATGCATGTAAAAGAAAGCCCAACATAGAACTATTCACCAACACTTTTAGGCATAAGTGCCGGGATAACAGTTATTACATCTCCGTACTACTTGAAGTAAAACGACATTTCTTGGGACCAACTGGCTATCTCCTCAACTGTCATGCTTGCTTCCCTGACTAGCCTTCCACGCAGAATTCAATTTGATGCTCATCCATCAGCTTTTGAACTTTTCCTTTAAACTCTGGACACTCGCAGATCCCATGTATCCCCCCATGATATGGACATACTTCTGCTAACTACTCCATCTCCAAACTCCCCCTTTTCGACCATTCCTGCCTTCGCTAGAGCCTTAAAAACTATATCAAGAAGAGTGGTTATCTCAGAAATCTTCTGCTTGACAATCTCTCCACTTCCAACCATGTTTTCTTGTGCTTTTCCATGATCCGGCAAAGGATTAACTTGTGCCACATTGCCAAAACTTAGCTTCCCAGACCTTACTAAATCTTGTACAGCATATTTCAACCTCCGACAATTCTCGGTTGAGTGCCCCTCAGATCCGGAGTGATAATCGCAATGAGTTTTAACATCATACCATGTTGGTAGTGGAGGTTTCATGGGATTAACATAAGGCAACCTTTGCAGTAAGTTTTGCTGGAGTAGCTGGGGCAGAAGTTCAATGTAAGTGTATGGGATTGGGTCAATGGGGACTTTGTTCTTTATGGGATCTGTACTTCCTGAAGAGTAAGCTGGAGCTTTCTGCTGTGATGGCTGTGAGGAACCTAGGATAGGATTAGATGGCCACGGAAGGGTGCCCCTCCAACTGCATTGATGTCTCCCGAGTGCTGATAATGGTAAGGATAGGCATGAGGTTGTGCATAATACCCATAAGCATGGTAGGAAGGCTGGACCGGTGTGGGTGGGCGATAGTAGTTGACTGAGTTCTGGCCATACTAAGGGTAATTGTATGCCGGAGGTGGATAATAAGGTTTATAGGGCTCCTCATTGACGTTACTGACTTCCTCCTTCTTTTTCCCAACCTGTCCTTTCTTTGCTTCATCTGCGACAATGATCCTTCCAGACTTGATACTATTGTCCAATTTCTGTCCTATCACCACTATCTTTGCAAAAGGTTCACCTAACATGTTGAACAGATTTTCATAAAAGATGGACTTCTGGGTGTCGATGAAAAGACCCGAAATTTATGTTTCCTCTATTGATGGCCTGACTTTGAGCCGCCTTATCCCTCCATCGTTGAGCAAACTCCGTATCACTCTCAGTAGGCTTCCTTTCCATTGCCTTCAAAGTCTCTCTGGTTGGGGCCAGTTCAACTAAATACTTGTATTGATCGAGGAAGGCCTTTGCAAGATCATCCCAGGAACGAATATGATGCCTATCAAGCTGATTATACCATATAGAAGCTGTCCCTGCCAGACTATCTTGAAAACAATGAATCATAAGCTTCTCATTGCTCGTATAGGGACCCATTTTCCTTGTGTAGCTCCTTAAATGGTTGTTCGGAAAATCCTTAGTTCCGTCAAACTTTTCAAATTCAGGGGTCTTGAACTTTGGTGGTATCACTAGTCCTTCAACCAGAGAAAGTTCTGAGGTGTCAACAAGTCTATAATAACTGTTAGATCCTTTTAGCCCACGGAGCCTTTCCTCCAGCAAACTCAACTTGCGCTTGTTCTCCTCAATCGGATCATCCTTCTTCTCAGTAACCCCCGTTGGCATACCTTGCTGAACCATGAATGTCCCGGGGTCATAGTGTACTGGATTCTCAATAAGGGGATATGGGACATAAGTACCACCACCAGAAGTCTCAAGATGAGCATAATATGGTGTTGTATGTGTATAGACGTACCCTAATGGCGTATTGTCAACCAAATCAGCCGGTGCCTTGCCATTGCTCTTATAGTTGCTACCTACATCAACCTTTCCACCAGAATCATCTGCTTTCTGATTCATTGTTCCCTCTTTTGGTGTAGTATCTAAAGGCCCAGTCAGTTTGTTCAACATTTCCATCATTTGTTTCAACTGTTCTTTCATCTCATCTCTATCACGCTTTAGTTCCTCCAGTTCTTCACTAGTCTGTCCTGCCATTGCTCTAGCTTTTGACCGCGTGAAATATCGATGTTGCGGATGTTGATCTATCTTAAAACCTTTAGAACGGAACCATGAATTAGAAACCCCTTTATGAATGCAAATGATGTTATGATGCATGACAAATTATATCAAGTTAAACATGACTGATTGTATTATTATGTCTTAATGAAATGGAGTACGTACATAGATGAAATGTCCAGACATTTGCCACAGGACAATGGGAACGAAAGATGCTTGATTAAGCTTTGAAAAGGTTTCAATCTTAGGACTTAATCGAGTATCTTGCATCCCGATTGTAATCTGGCAACTCCTGTGAAATGAATGAAAAAATGAATGATGCCGAAGAGAAATAAAGGGAAAATAAGAAAACAGGGAGGAATGTCAGTAACAATTCGGAATATGTCAAAAGCAAATAAATGACTACTAAAGAAAAGTTTGAAAAAGAAATTGCCCCTACTTGTTTTGTCAAAAACCGTTTTCCATGAAATTCTTGGCGAATTATGTTGCCTTGGGGCAGGTTGGTCCACTTATTGTAAGCAATGCGATTGCTCACTCTATGATCTAATTTTGCAAAAACGAGATAGCAAAGGCAAGAAATGTTCCTTTTGTGTACTAAGGTTTAACCTCACAGGATTGGCTCTACCTAGGTCGGATATCTCTCAAGGTGCCTATATGCTGGGTGAGGTTTCTCACTGGATCTAGAGGTTCCCAATCCGCCCATACTGTCGCCCACTCTAGGCTAGTAAGGTCCAGACTGAGTGGAAGTATTTGGCAAAACCCGCACGGAGACGATTGTCACACGAAGGTTTAGCTACTTTACTTCCTCCTAAAAGGATAGAGCTCCAGTATAAGCTCATGCAGAATGAAAATGCAAGTTTTTTAGTGCACGTGTGATGGAACATACAAACCTTTTACCAACAATTCCTAACCCAAATTACTAAACTACCCCCAAAAAGAAATAATGTGTGACAAGTTAGGCAGAATATATACAAGAATATAAGGGCATGTAAGCATAAAAAGCATAAAGATAGGCAAAGATAAACAGGCATGCATAAACAAGAAAATGCAAGCAAACAACTAAATTTAGAAACCCTAATCAACTCTAAACTAGCATTCAGTTTGACTCTCTAACCAGTCCCCAGTGGAGTCGCCAAGCTGTCGCAACGTCCGGGTCCGGGGGGTACCGAACCCTATCGTTGAATGACTTAAAAAACTACGGGGGAATCCTACCCCTTATTGAGTTCTAGGAGTCGCCACTAATCTTTTTTGCCTAGGTGTGATTAGCCACCTACCAAATTATTAAGCCTAATGTTAACCTATGCTCGGCAAAGTTAACACTAAACCTAATAAGGTCTACTTAACCAGATATTCCATGGTCCGGGAGGGTACGCGTGGGGAAGGATTAGCACCCCTACAACGCCCGTCAAAAGACGGCACTAACTAGTTTAGAACTATTGTGGGTTTCTATTATCGGTTGTCTGTATTCCTAAAATTTCATGCCCTTAAACTCTTCTATTAATTCTTAAACTTAAGCAAAATAAACAAGCAAAAATGGGTTTTGAATTTTCGAAATAGGAATGTTGGGAACTTTCCCATTTTCTATTTTGTTCCCTTTTTGGGCTCCTCATGATGAGGATTTTCTTTAAAACTTACCATGAAAACAATTATTTTTCTTGAAAACTGTTATTTGTCAGGAACTTTCCCTTCTTTTGAAAACTTTGAGAAAAAAGACTCTTTTTGATTAATTGATTTTTTGTCTATCGAAAAACAAAGAGAACAAATGCAAGCACAAACTCTTTTTTAAGTTTCGAAAAGGGTTTTTATTCTTTTCTTTTTGGATTTGGTTAACAACTGATTCTCTTTTTGTTTTCAACTGACTCAATTACCCTGAACTAAGCCCTTATTACGATTATCTTCCTTAGATTCTTAACTGACTCAATTACCCTGAATTAAGCCATTTTATTTTCCATAATCTCCGCTTAAACTTAATTACCCTTACTTAATTACCCTGAATTAAGTTGATTACTGCCTCACTTAATTACCCTAAATTAAGTTGATTACTGAATTACTTAATTACCCTTAATTAAGTTTATTACTGACTGACTTAATTACCCTGAATTAAGTTGATTATTGACTTACTTAATTACCCTGAATTAAGTTGATTACTGACTTACTTAATTACCCTGAATTAAGTTGATTACTGACTCACTTAATTACCCTGAATTAAGTTGATTATTGAATTACTTAATTACCCTGAATTAAGTTGATTACTGACTCACTTAATTACCCTGAATTAAGTTGATTACTGACTCACTTAATTACCCTGAATTAAGTAGATTACTGACTCACTTAATTACCCTGAATTAAGTTGATTATTGAATTACTTAATTACCCTGAATTAAGTTAATTACTGACTCACTTAATTACCCTGAATTAAGTTGATTATTGAATTACTTAATTACCCTGAATTAAGTTGATTACTGACTCACTTAATTACCTTGAATTAAGTTGATTACTGACTTACTTAATTACCCTGAATTAAGTTGATTATTGAATTACTTAATTACCCTGAATTAAGTTACTAACTTACTTAATTACCCTGAATTAAGTTACTTATTACTGATTATCCTTTCTTACTTATTACATCTTGATCTTGATCTCTTTTGAATTTTAATCTTTGATTAATCACTGGATTTAGTATTGCAATACATGGATGCACATGATGCATGAAAATCCGATTTCAATTTTAATTACCCATTAATTATACGAGGAACGCCTTTGATCGCCTCCCAATAAATGGTAAACGGTCTCCGGACATTTCCAAGCCTCCGGGAGAAGGTGAGCAAACTTAGACATGCATGAATAAGCTGCCCGCCTTTCCCATCACGGGAGTCACTTTAATTGATCTCAAATGCACATAGTAACTTGCAACAATTTATGAAAAATAAACATGAAGGTGAATACTTAACTAACACTTTTCATTTTTCCTAAAAATATTCACAACCTAAGTCATTTACTTAATTAAAAGCTGAGAACTTAACTTGAATAATATCTACTTATAAATCATGGATTAAAGGCCAAACTTTGCTCTTAACCCCCAAGATCTAATCTTTTTGAGCTAAAGTCCCAACTTTTATTTTAAACTTATCAAAACTTAATCTCTTGAGCTTAAAGATAGCATTTTTATTCACACATTACTTAAAAGTTCAACCTTCTAAACTCAAATATGTATCACTTTTATTTACCGATTAATCACAAGTTCAATCTTTGATCCAAAAATTTCATTTTTATTCACCAATTAATCACAAATTCCATTTTTTAGTCAAAAGTGTTCATTTTTATTTACAAGTTAATCACAAATTCCATCTTTCACTTAAAAAAATCCACTCTTTATTACAACTTAATCAAAAATTCCATCTTTTAGCTAAAGATTGCATTTTTATCAACCTACACTAATCAAAACTTCGACTTTTGCTTAAAAATTTAGTTTTTATTATAAATGTAATCTTTTTATTTATTGGATCCATATGAAAATCAAACTGTTAGGAGTAGATCACATCAAATCACAAATAATCACCAAAATCAAACATGAATATCATAAGCAAGGGACTGAATCGAAAAGGGATAGAAGTTTAAACCAAACAACAGGCATTAAATTGAAGAGATTGAAAGAATACTCACTAAATAATGGAAAAAGCCTGAAACTTTTGGCTTTAAACCTAGCCGCTCCCTCTTCTTCTTTCTTCCCCTTCTTCAACGAACCCAACTCTTCTTCAAGACCAAACTCTAGTTGCAGCGCCGCCCTTGCTACCGAAAAATCATCGTCGACGGCTTGAGCTCCCTCAAATTGACCAAAGATTGCACCTTTCTCTCCAAAGTATCAAAACCCAACTCTATCACACCCTAAAACCGATACCACTTGTGCTATCAATTACTCAAAATACCTCTAGACTAATGGAGAAACGATGAACGGAAACGAGGTGGCTTCCATGGATATATGACTCAAAGGAAACTAAGAAAGGTACCCTTTTTTCAATCTCCTTCTATTCTAACCTTTTGGTATGGAATCTTGCTATAAACCCTAATTTTTGGAAGCTAAAACCGACTGTTAACTCTCCCTCTCTTCTCTTTCTTTTTGTCTTGTTGTTTCCATTTGATTAATTGTTGTTGTGTGCATTGCCTGTTAACTCTCTGTTTTCTTTGATTACAATATAATGGTCTCCCCTGTAAAAAGAAGAAATGTCTTCAAAGCTTCATTTATTCAATAGTCTTTGCTCATCGGTACACTTCCTTATTTCCACATGTTTCTCTGAAATTCCCCGCTTCCCTAGTGAATTAAGTTGACCCTTTGATTGCCCATGTCCTTGCTGTTCTTGTGCCATGATAAATTGAGATGTTTTTGCTTGTCCTTAGCATGTTAAATATATCAAGTTGGCATGTGTGGTGTAACTAAATGCTTGGGAAACCTTGTGTTTAGTGCAAATCTGTCAAATGATCATTTTTTATGCTGCTGTTCATTGTTTGTGTTTGCTCTGCATATTCTGATCACAATTTGCATTCTGCCTATTGTGTTTTTTTTCTTAAGCCCTGAATCCTTTATGGTTGATAATGAACCTGTCTTGCTGACTCATGTGATGCATTTTTCTTGATGAATTTGACCCTAATGACCTTGTCAAATTGCTGGGATTTGGTAGTCATGTGCTATTGGTCCATTTGCTTTTACTTTTATTGAACTGGCACTGCTTGCTAAGTATGAACTGTGTATGCTTAGCTTTGATTCAACTCTTTATTCATTGTTTCTGCTCTTGAGAACTCTGTCTAATGCTGAATTGCCCTTGTCTGCTTTGTTTGAATCTGACCTCGTGCTCTGCTGCCATTGTTATATTTTCTTGCAAAATTTGCATTGCATTGAAATGGGGTGTTTACTTAGGATATGATTTTGAAACGCTGCATCATGTAGTCAAAAGGCTTCCCCTCTGTTTTGTTTAATACTTGACGCCATTTACTAACATGTTTGTTACTGTTTCTTCATGGCTTCATCAACTTTTTGAGAGTGAGAATAAATCTCATCTTTTGCACTTGATGTAGTCGACAGCAAGTTCCTTTTCCCTAAGCACGAGTGCTCTGTTCGCTCTCCTCGCATGTATACCAACTGATGGTGTATATGCCCTTTTGTATATGGGGAACATTTTGTGCTTCCTTTCTCTCCTGCAGGTTTCTAATTTCCAAGACCAAGATTCATTTCAAATCTTTCTCGACCTTGTGAAGAGAAGAAAGAAAAAGTGCCAGATGCAATGCTATGTGAATGAAGATTGACTTCCCCGTTTTTTTTAATTGTTATTATTATTATTATTATTATTTTGTATTGTATTTTTTGAATCGTAAGTGCTAATGCCAAATGTAAAATGACATGTAAATGGTTCTTTTTGTATTTTCAAACTTTATGTAATGCAGACTGTTATACTATATGAGGTTATTTCAAATTCCAATATGTCTTCTAATTATGGTATTTGATCTAAAGGGATTAATTAGACATTCCAAGTAAGAAAAAGTGCTCTACTAATCAAATTGCAAATCCCAATTATGCAATATCTAACTAAATACTAAATTGAGGGATAATTAATCAGCGATCTAAATTGAGCTTGGGCTGTATGATTTAAAATGCAACGATACTAAACTACTAAATACTAAATTGAGGGATAATTAATCAGCGATCTAAATTGAGCTTGGGCTGTATGATTTAAAATGCAACGATACTAAACTACTAAGTGAAATTAAACCGTGAAATATGCAAAAAATGCTAAAAGTGCACATTAAGTATTTTTTGGGTTTTCAAGATGACTAAAATGAATTAGTTAATCCAAATTAAAAGTGTACTAAAAATTACCAAAATGTCCCTGAATATGCAAATGACCAAAATACCCTTAGTGCAAGAATGACCAAAATGCCCCTATGTGACCCTAACGCCTATTAAGAAATAAATTGATTTAGATTGAAGGATATTGGACAAAAATAGGTGTCTACAATCATAGCAATGTGGGACTATGTTTGGTGTGATAGCAGTAAAGGGGCTTTCTGACTTGGGATATGTTGTAGCTGATTTGTTCCACTGGGGATTGAAGTTAGAAGGTTTTTACTATGAAGTTGAAAAATTTTATCACACAATTTTCCCAATGTTAAATTATATTATGGGCTGGCTACAACAGAATCTGAAGCGCTTGGCCTTATTCATTCTAATAACCTTGGTTAATCTTTTGAATGGATGGAAAGATCTCTTAAACTAAAGAGGTTAAGGTTCAAAGTTAAAAGGTTGAGAGTGAACTTTTTTTCTCCAATCCATTGGACCAAAAAAGGTTCAAAAAGAACCTTTTTTTCCTCCCTTGGTCTAGATATTTACCTTGGTTTGCTGTCAAACAGCTCGTGTTGTTCCTTGATGTTTTTGTTGTTTATGTTGTTGTTCTATTTTCAATATGGGAATTCTCTGAGATGCTATGTGGAGGCATAGACAAAGGTAAGAGAAAATTTGTTATTTGAATTGTAATTTATTTAATTCCAGTTGATATTTGATGTCTTTATTTGTTTTTAATGCAATAGATGTTTGATATTTTTAATGCAATTACAGCTACTTAGCACAGCACTTAGCATAGAAAAAATTTGACAACTTATTAGTACAGGTAAAATTTATAATTGATAGCAAATGCTTTCGTTTTGGATTGATGTTTTTGTAGTTGATGATGTGGTTTGGGTTTTCATTGTAGGTGTGTAGGGTGATCTCTTATCATCGAGGATGTGTCGTTTGCTGTTTAATGTTTAATGTTACGTTTGATGTTTCTTTGTATTAATGTTACGTTTGACGTTTGATGTTTGTTTATCTTTGGATGTTTTAAATTATCTTGGGATGAAATTATCTAAATATTGGATGTTAATCTTAAATTAGCATTATAATATTGGATGTTATTTATATTCTATGCTCTACTCTATTTCTTTTTAGTTGGTAAAGATGATTCAAAGGGAAAAAAATAATGTCCATTGGTTAAACAGCCATATTTTCCTTGATAACTCAGTCACCACTCACCATCCTCATCAAAAGATATTAACCATGTTTTAGCACCAGTATTTAACTAAATTGTAGAAAATGATCAAGTTCGGCAAAATGCTAACAAAGAAATTAAATGTTCCAGTTTTCAGCCTGCTAAAGTCAACTGCAATTCATGTCCACATATTAAAAGACCATTATTATACCATGATACAATAACAGAAATCCTATGTAATATCCAATAGTTTACGATGATTGCTGGGGAGAAAGGATTATTTGCATTGGCTTATCCACACCAGGGGATTGATGGGCACTGGACAGACCGCTCTGAGTCATTGTGCACAAATGGAATGACGAAAACAATAGACCAAACATTGGACATGCCAATTGGAAGAAAAGATGGAGCTGTGGTAAAGAGTATGCTGAAGACGCACCACCTTGTAGTCGTGGATGGTATGTCTCAAATGATGATGGCTTCACTTTATATTAAATAAACAACTTATGGTGATGAATATTTGGTTCAAAGTTATTAGAATTATAACAGATGTTTCATACTCTTAGTCTCTAAGAGCATATACGTCATGTTTCACTTCACAAGCAGGGAAAATATCAAACCATTTAGAGGTTTTTTATCATATGAAAGTTGTGTTATTATGTAAATAACTGCTGATGCAATTGATATAGGGTTTCTCCTGCAAAAGTTAATATAAATTATTAGCAAATACCTACACAAATTATAAAGATAAATAGGATCATGGCAAAATACAACAATCCTAAGTCTCAACTAACATTATGGCCCATATGTATCAAATTTATTAGCAAATTAACCTAGCCAAAAGACCAAATGAGGACATAAAAGAGAACTGGAGAATAAAAGATTGAAGGAAGGCCCCAGTGGGGGTTTTCTTGAGAGAGAAGGTGGTAGAAGAGCCAAAACAAACTTTTGACTACATTCATACATTTGTAGAAGCTTTATCTGAAGAGGCCAGTCAAAAATTTTGCAAACCTTTGGAAAAACTGAGTTTTGAAAAAATTTTAAGTTCTATTGCTTCCCATCGAAAAAAGATCCTGAAATAAATCAACAAGATTTCGGTTTGGTTAGCATTGAAATGAACCTTTAAGGGGTGATAAAGTAAGTTCATATGACACTTTAATAGTGCAGAAGCAATGGATATACAATAAGTATATAGTAATGTTTCAAAAAGCCCTATAAAGCTTTAAAATCAAATTCTCCAGATTTTTGATTTGCTGACCAAGTCCAAAATATGTTATTAACGTTAAAATGATTTGGGAGAGGGAATCCAATGGCTTTAAATGGAATTGGGCATTTGGAGAGAGAAAGTGAAATAAAACATAGACATTTAATAGTCGTTGGATTGTCTTGAAAAAATGAGTGGATCCTCTCCATTAGTGGAGAGGTCCCTTGCCCAAGTGATTTTCCCATATCAACATGCAAATTTTTTGCTACTCATTATCCCATTATTTCCAGCGCCAATATCTCAACCAACTCACTTCCCTTCCCTATAAATACCCTACTCCATCAGAATTGAAAACACACCTCAAACAATTGTTTTCTTCTCCTCTCTTCATTGCTGCTGCGTTCTTATTTCTCTATTGTTCTTAAGTTCCTGCTTGCTTGGTGCAAACAACGCCGAAGACCTGTTTTACCCTGAGGAGTAGCCTACAAATTGTTTCTGCACCTTTGGAAGGTCGACAAATACTCTTTGAGGGCAGCATTTCAAACGTGACTAAGGTCGTTTGAATTTTGATTTATTGTTACTGATCATCTTATTGCAGAATTTCGTTCAACAATCTCAAAAAGCATGGCCAACAACAACGATGTAATTCCTCCAACTCTTGTCGATCCTGCTGCTGCCACCAAAACCAACCAATCATCCAACAACATCGCTGCTCCTCTTCCAATTCCAACAGCTATCACCTACGCCAACCATTTCCCGACATCTCCAAAATCGAAATGTTTGATGGCTACAATTTAAGACACTTGATGGAAAGGATCTTCTCGGCTTTGGACATGCATGGAGTCACCTTTGCACTGACTAATGCCAAGCCCACTGACGACAATTTGCTTAACCAATGGATGCATGCTAACAAGGTATACTGACACACTATCATTAGTACTTTATCTAATGAGCTATTCGATGTGTACAGTCCATATAAAGAAGCCAAGCAGATTTGGGACTCAATGGTTGCAAAATACACTACTGAGGATGTGGGCAAACAAAAATTTGTTATTGGCAACTTCTATCGCTGGGAAATGACGGATGTCAAAGACATCAAGGCGCAAATCAACGAATATTGAAGCTAGTAGAAGACTTGAAAGCGGAGAACATTGATTTGCTAGAAGAGTTCGTGACTAGGATCCTGATCGAGAAGTTGCTGGAGTCATGGAACAACTATCGCTTGCAGGCCTGA
This sequence comes from Corchorus capsularis, assembly GCA_001974805.1. NCBI lineage: Eukaryota > Viridiplantae > Streptophyta > Magnoliopsida > Malvales > Malvaceae > Corchorus > Corchorus capsularis. Next base: position 11,682 of record AWWV01011628.1, read on the forward strand.
TAGTTCACATCATCATCGATGCAACTACGAGAAAGGAAATTCGAGTCAACAAAGCCAAGGAAATCGCCACCAAAGCCAATCTGGCTTAGCATCAACATCAACCAAGATACAAAAACAAGAAACCTGATTTCAAGCCCAAAATGACTAACCACACTTTCAATAAGCAGAATACTTTCTTTGTGTGTGGCAAGTCAGGCCACTATGCAGCCCGATGCAAAAATAGGAAAATGGGAAATGACAGACCTGTCGGGCCAAGAGTCAACTTGGTTAGGTAGATGAATCTGATGACATCATTGCTGCAGTTGTTTCTCAAGCCAATATTGTGGCTAATGTGAAAGAATGGATAGTAGACTCTTGGGCTACTAGGCGCATCTGCGCCAACAGAGATGCGTTTATTTCCTACACTACTGTGGGGGGAAGGAAAAGAAACAATTTACCTTAGTGATTCCTGAGCTGCCCAAGTTCAGGGCAAGACCCTGGTCCTGCAGAATATGCTGCATGTTCCCAACATAAGGGCCAATCTGATCTCTGTTTCACTCTTAGGAAAAGTGGGTGTTAAGGTTTTCTTTGAGTCTGACAAGATTGTCATGACAAAGAATAATGTACTTGTGGGGAAGGGTTATTGTAATCAGGGACTCTTTGTACTCAACATTGTTAATGTTATGAACGGAAATGCATCTTCTTCTGCTTATATGGTTGATTCTATTGATCTATGGCATGCTAGATTAGGACATGTTAGTATACCTTATATTAAGAAAATGCTATCTCTTGGTTTAATTTCTAATATTGGTAAATTTTTTGATAAATGCTTAATATGTGCTAAAACGAAATTGACTAAACAGACATGCACTTCTGTAAATAGAGAAACTGGATTGTTGGGTTCAATTCACACTGACTTAGGTGATATGAAACAATGCATGTCTAGAGGTGGTAAACAATATTATGTTACATTTATTGATGATTGCTCTCATTTTACTAAAGTATATTTGTTAAAGCATAAAGATGAAGCCTTTGACATGTTTCTTAAATACAAAGCTGAAGTATAAAACCAATTGAATAAAAAGATAAAATGGGTTAGATCAGATAAAGGAGGAGAATAAGTTCTTTTAAATGATTATTGTGAAAAGGAAGGCATAATTCATGAAGTCACTCCTCCTTACTCCCCAGAATCAAACGGTGTAGCTGAAAGAAAAAATAGAACATTAAAAGAAATGATGAATGCTATGCTTGTTAGTTCTAATGCTCATGATAATTTGTGGGGTGAAGCCTTATTATCTGCATGTCATGTACAAAATCAGATTCCTTATAAGAAAACTAGTAGAATCCCTTATGAAATATGGAAAGGCTATTCTCCCAACTTGAAACGTCTAAAAGCGTGGGGGTGTCTTGCTAAAGTGTTATTGCTTGATGTAAAGAAAAGAATAAAAGTAGGTTCTAAAACTTCTGATTGTTTGTTTATTGGTTATATTGAACATAGTGTTGCATATAAATTTCTTATATTAAAAAGTAATGCTATTGAATGTAATACTATTGTTGAAACAAAGAATGATGAGTTCTTTTAACAAATATTTCCTTTGAGAACTGAAACTATTCCTCATGCACCATTTCCATAGAGATGATTTAACAGTTGTTAATGATGATTTGAGGAGGAGCAAGAGACCAAGGAAGGAGTCTTATTTTGGTAACGATTTTTATACTTACCTTGTTAATAATGACCCTTTAACTTTTTCAGAAGCTACTTCTTCTAAAGAAAGTTGTTTTTGGAAAAATGCCATTAAAAGTGAAATTGACTCCATTTTAGGAAATCAAACATGGGAATTAGTTGATTTATCACCTGGTGCAAAACCAATCGGTTGCAAATGAATTTTCAAAAGGAAGTTTAACCCTGATGGTTCAATTGATAAATTCAAAGCTAGACCGGTTGCTAAAGGTTTTACACAAAAAGAAAACATTGATTATTTTGATACTTTTGCATTGGTTACAAGGATTTCTTCTATTTGAGTTTGAATTATGATCAGACCAAAATATGCCCTATTTTTATGGTCATTTTCCCATGTTTTAGGAGGATTTATGCATGATTGAGCTTGATTATGTCTTATTTTGTTAATATTTGTGATCATAGGTCTTGAAGACAAGAAAAATGGAAAAGTACTATTTTTCCTACTTTTTGGAGTTATTTTGATGGAATTATGACACAAATATTCAAGTGGATTTTTCAAGGAAGATTTGTAGACTCGATGTTCGTGATTGAAGAACTTTTGGAGATGATTTTGATGCTTGAAGAAGTCATGAAGATGATTGCTACAAGTTTCCAAGGTGAAAGGATCAAGAACATGAGTCAAGTGAAGAAGAGGACACGACTTGCTGATATGTCCCCAGTTGACCTGGGCGGCTAGGCTTAACAACCTTGGCGCCTGGGCATATCAGCTGGGCACCCAGGGATAGTTGGGCTTGCGGAATTGTATTCAAGCCTAGTGTCTTCCTTTTGAACCTTCTCCAATTAATTCTGATTTCAGCGACAGTACTTTGGGAGAAAATTCATAACTTTCTCTACAAAGGTCCAAATGAGATAATTCAAAAAGCATTGGAAAGATAATTCCAAAATGCCCCTGAACATTTCGGACAATAGCAATTTTGGGTCAGACTTCGGTTTTCTCTATTTTTAGCCCACCAAAGTTGTTTGAATCCACTTGAAAACATGGTATTAAGCCCAGCACGACCCTAGGAGTTTCCTGAGTCAGTTAGGACTCTAATTTTAACCCTAGGTAGCCTCCTATAAATACCCACCTAAGTAGAAACCCTAGATAAAACTTATTCTTAATTTTTCTTAGATACAATCTTTTCTATTCTTGAAAGTTGCGCTTTCTCTCTTCCTCCTTGGGCAGCCACCCAAGGGTGGAAGCCCTGTAAGTTTTCTTTCTTTTTTTTATTATTTTATGGATTTTACTCAATTCATGAGTTGCTAGTTCTTTATTTTCCCCAATGTAGGATTTTAATTTGATCTTTTGACTATTTTCATGGGTTGATTTTATGCTTATATATGAATTCTTCTTTGATATTTCTAAAATCTCGATTTTAATGCCATGTTTGCTTATTTTGATGGATTGTAACCGGTGCTTTCTTGAGAAGTTTAGCTTACATATGCTAGATCGAGTCAGAGGCGTAATAGTAATGATTTGATTATTTAGTAGCAATTGATTGAGAACTCATAATTTCTTTCAAGAGATTTAAGAATCAATGATTGATTTGTAACGTAATAGGCTTATCATGATTTGTGTTCGTTGGAATTACATGAACTTAATGCTTTATTCATGGATTAAATTATGAGACGTAATAGTACGGAATTTATTTCTAGAATAATAGGGTTAATTCTTGGACCGCAAGGAGTGAACTAACTAATTTGGTAATTAATGGATTTAAAACTCGCCTTTTAAACCCACGCAAGCTATCCATAGTTTTCATAATCTTTTGATTTCTATGATCCATGTTAATTTGTCAAGAGTGACATTAATCCTATGTTGGAGGAATCTTTTTTAATTATTTTCTTAGTTAAAATTTATAGCTTTAATTTAGTTTTCTTAATTAGTTTTCTAGTTCAGTTTTACTTTGCTTTATTTTAATTGTTATTTCTAATCCCCTATTTCTTAAGTGTTTTCAAATGTTTTGTTTTCAATATTCATTTCATCCTTCTCTGTGGGATTCGACCCCTACTTGCCTTAACTAGCTAGTTAGATTTTGTGGGGATTATTTTGTGATTAATCAACGACTCGATCAGATTGCTTTAGCTTCGATTTACAAACTTGTTATTCACCAAATGGATGTCAAAACAGCTTTTTTGAATGGTGATTTAGAAGATTAGACTTATATGATGCAACCAGAAGGTTGTGTTGTTCCAGGTCAAGAGAACAAGGTTTGTAAGTTGCGAAAGTCCTTATACGGCTTAAAGCAAGCTCCTAAACAGTGGCATGAGAAATTTGATTAAGTTCTCACTAGTGATGGATTCACTTCTGTTGAACTTGATAGATGTGTATATATATAATCTTTTGGTGATGATTATGTAATCATTAGCCTATATGTGGATGACATGTTAATTTTTGGAATATGTATTGATGTTGTTAAACAAGGTTTCTAACATCAAAATTTGATATGAAAGACATGGGAGAAGTTAGTGTCATTCTGGGTGTTAAAATCATTAGATGTGATATTGGCCTAATGCTTACTCATGAGCATTATGTTGAGAGGCTACTGATCGAGCCAAAATAGACCCTATTTTTATGATCATTTTCCTATGTTTTTTGCTATTTTTATGAGGAATTTAACCCTATTTTGCAAGTATTTGTGTTTTTAGGTCTTGAAGACAAGAAAAGTGGAAACTTGTTGTTTTTCACTCTTTTTGGAGCTATTTTGGTGACTTTTTGCACAAATATGGATTTAGCAATTTAGAGTGAAGATTTGGAGATTCGAAGTTCGTGATTGAAGATTTATTGAAGATATTTTGAAGATTTCAAGACTATTGAAGAATTAATTCAAGAAGCAAGAATTGAAGAATTTGAGCTTATTTGCAAAGGATTGAAGCCAAGCCCAGAAGAAGCCCGGAAGCTTTGGAATTTTGGATATTTTATATGGGATTATACCCAGCCCATATAAACCTACAATTGGAGTTAAAATCCCAATTTGTGGGCTTAATATCCGAAGGAATATCCAAATCCCGCAATTTCCCGCAGATTCGTGATTTAATCCCGGTTTCAGCGCAGTCTCGGTAAAAAAGCCATAACTTTCTGCTCATATGTCCGTTTTAGCCCCGTGAGTAGCCGTTGGAAAGCTAATTCCGAGATATACAAATTTCCTTTGAAGACCGAAGCCCAATTCTGCCATCTTCAAGTCCTAATTTGACGCCGAAGTTCCTGCACGATTCCAGAAAATTCCAGGATCCTATTTTGACTAGGATTTTGCTCTAGGAAGACTTTTAATCCAACTTGGAGACCAAGTCAGCCCCTAGAACGTCCTAGAGTCCTTTCCTAAGTCTAATAGGAGTCTTTAGGTATTTTTCCACTATAAATAGCCACCTTATGTAACCCAATCCTACACAATTCTCTTTCATCTTTTTCTTAGAAAATATTCTAGTTTTCTTGCTCTAGTTTTAGGTTAAGGGTGCCGCACCCCTCTCTTTGCATAGAGAGGGGCGGCAACCCTAGGAGATTTCAAGAATGAGATTTTGCCTCTTCAAGTTTTGTAAGTTTTCTTATGCCTGTCATGGATTTTTCCAAATTCATGGGTAGCTAAACCCTTAATACTTCTTATCCTTTGGTGAATTTAATCAATTGATTATGGTGAGATTTCTATGCTTATAATTTGATGTTAGTTCTTGATAGATAGTTTATTGATCTCTGTTTTATTTTATGATTTTGATGGTTATTGATTTAAAAGGCCTATAATGATGTAACTGGATAAATCTATGGTTAAATCAAGTTTAGAGTGAGAACTTGAGTTTGATTGTATGGTAACAAATTGGATAACCTGAGAAGGAGTCCAATGGGATTGTAAACCTTGTGGTTGAAAAGCTATGAGTTTGGTTATACTTGTTATGCATGTGTGAAAAATAATTGTTCTTAATGCTTTGTTCTTATCGACTGATTAACCTAAGAAGGAGATTGGTTGGTAGGTAATAAAAGGGATAATTTAACCTGAGAGGGATCTTTATCTAATATACATGTTAGGTTTTCCTAGACCAAGGATCATCAAGAATAAAATATTGAATTCATCTTTTAAATCAAGGATCCATAGTTAATTTGATTGAATTCTACCACCGGAGAAGAAGTATGCCTTTTGTTATTGTTTTCTTTATTAATTGCTATAGTTTAGATTTAATTTATTTTGCTTTGTTTTTAGTTTAATTGCTTTCTTTTTAATTAATCAGTTTAATCCCCTGTTTTCTATTTTAAAAGTAATCTCTAGAAAAGATTTACTCTTGGGATAAAGATTACTACCCTTCTCTGTGGGATTCGACCCCTACTTGTCCTATCTACTTTAGTTAGGTTTTGTGGGGATTATTTTATGGTCATTGACGACATGATCAGCTACTAAAGAGGTTTGGACACTTTGATGTCAAACCCGTGAGTACTCCTTATGATGCAAACATTCATTTAAAGAAAAATCGTGACAGTGTGTCTCAACAAAATTATGCTCAGATAATTAGAAGTCTGATGCACTTGATGAATTAAACGAGACCGGATATTACATATGCGGTATGTAGACTGAGCAGATATACTCATAGTCCCAATCAAGATCATTGGACTGCTATGAATAGAGTTTTGAATTATTTAAAAGGCACCATTAATTATGGTATTTTCTATAGTGGATTACCCGCTGTATTATAGGGATACAGTGATGCTAACTGGATCTCGGATTCAGATGAGACAAAATCCACAAGTGGATATGTTTTCAACTTTGGCGGTGGTGTCATAGCATGGAAATAAGCCAAACAAACTATTATTGCTAAGTCTACAATGGAATCTGAGTTTGTGGCTCTTGAATTGGCTGGTAATGAGGCTGAGTGGTTAAAAACCTCTTAGCAAATATTCTATTAGGAATGAAGTCGACACCTTCTGTGTCGATGCATTGTGATTGCCAAGCGGCAATAGCTATTGCAAAGAATAAAACTTTCAATGGCAAAAATAGACATATTCGTCTAAGACACGATGTAGTAAAGCAGTATCTTAGAGATGGAATAATGTCCATTGATTAAGTAAAGTCAAAGCTAAATTTGGCTGATTCTCTGACTAAACCCTTGGGTGGAAAATGGATTCTTGATACATCCAGGGGAATGAGACTTAAGCCAATTGAGGAAAGTCAACAGTGATGGTAACCCAACCTATGTGATTGGAGATCCCAGAAGTAGGTTCATATCGTTAATAACAAGTCACTTGCTGACTTATATTGAGCATTACAATAAAGTTGTCCCTCCTGGGGTATAAGTAGTGGAAAACTACAATGAAGAGAGGTTAGGTTCAAAGCCTTTAATGACTTCCATATCTCTTACGAGTGGTGTATTGAGTTGTAGTATACACTTGATGGAATTCACCTATATGAGTATGAAGCGGAGCCGCTTCCATGAGAATTTGGCTAATTTTCTAGATCACTTATGAATAACAGGGCGTCGCATGGCCAAAAAGCGCAAAACCGCGATGACCAAGTAGAGAATCGTAGGGGTCTAATATGATTGGTGAAATTCATAATGCACAATAAAATAATTTTGGTTCATAGAAGCCATAAGTTTCACCAAAGTTCTGTGGATTGGGTTTCATTCTTTCTTGGTATGGTTCATAACCCAAAAGGCACCAGCATCGATGTGTTACACTCATTATACTTAAACGCAGCAAATACCTCTTTTCTCCTTAGTCTTTTGAAATATGTGGGGGGTTGTTGGATATACAATAAATATATAGTAATATTTCAAAGACCTATAAAGCTTTAAAATCAAATTCTCCAGATTTTTGATTTGCTGACCAAGTCCAAAATCTATTACCAACGTTAAAATGATTTTCCCATATCAACATGCAGATTTTTTGCTACCCATTATCCCATTATTTCCAGCACCAATATCTCAACCAACTCACTTCTATTCCCTATAAATACCCTACTCCATCAGAATTGAAAACACAGCTCAAACATTGTTTTCTTCTCCTCTCTTCATTTTTGCTGCGTTCTTAATTCTCTATTGTTCTTGAGTTCCTGCTTGCTTGGTGCAAGCAACGTAGAAGATCTGTTTTATCCCGGGGAGTAGCCTGCAAATTGTTCATGCACCTTTGGAAAACCGACAAATACTCTTTGAGGGCAGCGTTTCAAACGTGACTCAAGTTGTTTGAATTTTAATTTATTATTATTGATCATCTTAATTATTGCAGAATTTCGTTCAACAGCCAAGACCTAGTCCATGACAAAAGGAGGACATATATCACAAGAGACATTTCAACTACCAGGCCAAGAAGGTGTCTCTTCCATAACTTGTTATCTTCCAACACATAGGTAGTGATGGTATCAAGGCCTCCCAGATTAGACCTGCTCAAAGGCCCGCTCGAAAAGTGGGAGGGTTTGGACAAAAGTTTAAGACCCGAAGGTCGGGTTTTGGACAAAGAAAGAGGACAGTTTACAAAACGGGCCGTGTTTTGGTTTTCCTTCAAAAAGCCCGAGCCTAGCCTGACCCGTATTACTATATACTAATATATATTATATAATACATATATCTTTACTATTTCGAAATATATTTTTTTATCAAATAATCACTTTCATTAATCAATAATCAGAGATTACAAATGCCGAAAGAATAGTCCCACATCACACGATTATCCAACTCAATCTTAGCTAGAGTGCTAATATATTGGCTTCCCTATTTACAAATTGAAACGTACATAAATCAAATAGGATTGTCAAATCTCTAATTTCATCTATAACTACCAACATACTAAATACACAAACAAATAAATCAAATAGAATTGTCAAATCTCTAATTTCATGTATAACTACCAACCTACTAAATACACAAACAAATAGTAAATTACAAAGTAAACTCACATTCCATGAGAGTAAAACCCAAGACCTCATGGTCTAGGTATACTGGAAGTCTGGAACTAAGAGTTAGCACTCTACCACTAGGCCAAATGTCCGATGGCATTATTTCGAAATATATATATATATATATACAATATATATAACATCACAATATATTATACTAAATAAAATTTATTTATAAAATATATGGCTAGACAAAATTTACCATGTTAATTTTTTAAAAAAATGTTGAATATGTAATTAAAATTTTTATTATTTATTTTAAAAAAATAAAACGAGCGGGGTTGTGCGGGTCTTGGACATGAAAATTTAAATATGGACGGACTTTGATCAAATAATCAAGCTCGAATGTTGGGTCGGACCCAAATTTACACAATGTCTATTATTATATAGTCAAAACCCGACCTGGCCCGGTCCATGAGCGTATCCAGATGTAGCAAAAGCATCGGAGCCATATTGCTATTTGCTCTTAGAATCATATATATATATATATATATATATATATTAAAACTGTAGACGTTGAAGAAAAGGAAGGTTATTAATTATTGAAGCCTCCTCCTTCTGACAAGTGGCACGTATTAATTAAATTGATTGAATAATTACATCTCAATTATTATGTTTTAATTAGATCCACAATTATCTCATCAATTAATTGATTAATATCATTGTTAAATGCCAATTTCATTGATTTGATTTGAATATTTGATTGAATATATTCAAATCAAAATCAATTACAATTATTAATGAAAACTTTACATAATTATGTTTATTCTTTTCATAATTACATTTAGTCATTTACAATGGTAGTAAAAGTAAGATTCGGTTTCATGCACTAATTCCTCTTAAGAAAATCAAGTCAATATTGAAAAGTGCATCTTATTTTTGTTTTATACTCAATTTTAGTAATTACTTTTTTAAATTATGAAGAAAGTCTTAATTTCCATAATTAACTTTGATATCCTCAATTTTGGCAATTAGTATTGATGTAATTTCACTAAATATCCTCAAATTTGGCAATTAGTATATTACACCATTAATTTTCATATAATTATTATTGACACCAATTTCATTTGATTTGCCTGAATCAAATTTAATTTCACATATATTTTACCTTAAATAGTGATTCTATCATCTATATAAAGGCAAATAGTTCTTTCAACATTTTTCACCATTGTTCCACAATCTTTATTCAATTTTTTTGTCTCCATTATTTAAAAAATTTTGTTCAAGTTTCTTTCTACTTCTCCATCTGCTATTCTTCTTGACATATCGTTTTTTTTTTCCATATATCCATACTTCATTGTCTTCTATTCTTCTCCACCTCTTTCCATTTCTCATTTTGTGTTATACTCCACGTTTATTGGCCGAAAAAAACAATGGAATATGTAGATTTATTTTTGTCTCAATTTTGTTTTATTATTTATTTATCGTTTGGCAGACCTTCAAAGTCTACAATTTGGCAAATCATCCCTCATCGTCATCGATATCAATAATCGAGGGGAGGTAACAATATACTACAAAGTAGCAAGAGAGTTTCTCTATTATTTTTCATTTAACATTTTCCCTTTGTTTTTTTTTTTTTTTTTTTGTTATTGCCATATAGGCAATTTTGTTAATTGTTATAATATTTATAGTCTATACTTTTTATTAATGAATATAGTTGTAAATTTCTTTTAAAGAAAAAAAAATCAGTTGCTTGGTTTAACCATTTTTTCTATTGTAGAGGATTTATTTTGGTATACATATATTCTATTTTTCATATATTCTATTTTTATTTTCTTTTAAAGGAATAATCAAGTATGTTGTATCGCTTCATCTTGCTATTTAAAAAATTAATGTAAGTATCGATGTTGCTAAGGGATTTTAATTCACAACCTTCATAAATTTATTATGAAGTGCAATTCAAATGAAGTACTTTAAAGTAGAAGATTACATCATGCAAAGTTACTTACACTATTACACATTGGCTAGCAATAAGGTACTACATATATAGTTTATCATCGAAATGCCAATGTTTAAAAAAGAATTTATATGCCATGATATTATTTTTGTTTTGATGAAATATGTCATGATATTGTTAATAATAGGAAAAATGCCAAGCCTGTGGAAAGGAATTGACATAAAACCATAAAAATATTTTTTTTTCTTTAATTTTACCTTATTTTCATGTAATTATAGAATTATTATTATATTATACATGAAAAAAAATCGATTAAAATTAGACAAAATGAAATCAATTATAACCAATTTAGATTTTATGCAATCAAATAATTAATGTATATGGGTTGATTGATTGATTAATTATAAAATAACATGTCAAT
>AWWV01011630.1:0-55315 GCA_001974805.1 Corchorus capsularis
CCTTTCAAACTCCATAGATGTTTGATCCTGGAATTCAAGGCAGAAAATCCCAAAACCTTACCTAATAATTTAACAATTAAGGCATTCCTCCAAGGTTTCCACATGGCTTCCTTCTCCTCTCTATATAAACAACCAAATGTACAGCTTTATAGTTCCTAAAAAAAATGTACATCTTTAGAATTAGAATAGTACGTTTAGCACAATTTATAGTTTTAGAATTCTAACATATTAAAGTTTCTCTCTCTCTCTTCTTTTTTTTTCCTAATCTTTAGCACAATTTAAGTTATTGTTTCTCATAGTTTTTGATCTCTCTAATAGAATACCATTGATTTTTTTTTTCAAAAATATCTTATATATATATAAATTAATATTAGTCAATTAGTCATGAGCTATTAGTGAAGTTTAGCACAGGGCAAAGTCCTTGAAATTAATTAGAGTTTAAGGTTTCACATGTATCTCTTTAGGTTTAGTCTTTAATATAAAAAAACAATCAATTAAGAATATAATTGCCAATCAATTTTGGTGGTTCTATTGCAAAAGTAGCAATATATATATATATATATATATATATATAGTAAATAAATTTATCTTTTTAATTTAGGTCTTAGAAATAATACCCTGAAACATAATATTCATAAATTTAAAGATCATAACTTTTACAATTATTTGTAACAATAGTTAACATCAGTTTTAAAAATATAAGTGGCCACCCGAACAAATATAACAATGTATTTCATCATGAATTAGTCTTATAATGTGAAATATAACAATGTTTTTTTTTTGGTTAAAACATGTTATCTTGATTTGTTAAATTATGCGGGAAATTTGGTGACAAAATCGATGAAAGTTGAGAGAAACTAAATTCATGTCGAGTTGTCGTAAATAGTATTTCAGTAATATATGTTACCTTTATTCGTTAAATAATGCTATAAATCTGGTAACATTCGATACTGATGAAATGTTTTTTTTTTGTAGTGATACTGATGAAAGCTTACTAAAATTTGTAAGAAAAAAAAGGTTATTAAAAATTCTAAGAATGTGAGGTTAATTACTAAATTTATGTACTAAGAAATTTTGGTAACATATACCTTTTCATTAAATTTTGCTTTAAATTCAGTAACCTTCAATATTAATGATAGTTTAGTAATTTTTTTGAAATGTAAGGTAAGTTAAATGCTTAAGGAAGAGTGGCTACTAATTTTAAGTAGAGTCCCAAGAAGTTCTGTTATCATGTAACATTTTTTGTTAAATCTATTATATATGGAAAATTATACAATACACTGTTACTGAAGTTTAGCAGACTGCACAAGCGGGATTAAAAAGGGTTGACATTTGTACCCTTAGGGAATAGTTTTAAATATTACGGTTTAGGGTTTCGGACTGAGCTACAAAGTAAATTGTATGTTTAAACATCACAACAATTAAATTAGAAAAAGAACTAAATGAACCATTAATAAGGTTACTTAAATGCTTAATAAGTTTACTAAATAATTAAACAAGGTCACTTATAAAAATACTTAATGTGATATCTCAAGACCTTATAAGGTTAAAGTTTAAGTGTCTATTTAAGGCAATATACCCTCTTATAATATGTCTATTTGACTCTCCTAAAAGCAAATAAGGGAATATACCCTCTTATAAGAAGTTTAATAACATTATTATTAAAAAGTTAGAAAAGATTTCCAAAAATTGAGTAAAGCCATTAAAAAATGTTTTTAAGTTTATTACTAAGCTTGCAATGTCAATAAAAAGGGAAATTTATACTATCCACGATCATTAGAGTTTAGCAGACTGTACATGCGGGGTTAAAGGGTTGACATATTTATTTTTAGGGTATATTTTTTAATATTAAATACACTATTAATTAAGAAATGTGTATATTACTATACTAAAATTTCTAGGAATACAAGGTTACTAGATCTTCTAAAAAGGTATAAGGAAAATGTGTCATCTTATAAACACTTTAATAAGTTTGAAAAAAAAATTGATTGTGCGGGGTTTAAGGGTTAACATGTGTCCCCTTAAGGAATATGTATTAATAATATTTAATTAATTATGAAATGAAGTATGTGCCAACTTCTTAACCCGCTTATAGAGTCCAAAATTTACATTGACAGTTTGTATAATAATCCTATAAAAACAATTATACAATGCACCGTCAGTGGAGTTTAGCAGACTGCACGTGCATGGTTTAAGGGTTGATATGTGTCCCCTTGGGGAATATGTATTAATATTTTATATTTAATTAATGATGAAATGAGGTATGTGTCAACTTCTTAACCCGCTTATAGAGTTCAAAATTTACACTAACAGCGTGTTATATAATAATCTTATAAGAAAAATTATATAATACACCGTCAGTGTATTTTAGTAGACTGCACATGCGGGGTTTAAGGGTTGACATGTGTCCCTTTAGGGAAGATGTATTGATATTAAATATTTAATTAATTATGAAATGAGATATATGTCAACTTCTTAACCCGCTTATGGAGTTCAAATTTACATTGACAATGTATTGTATAATAATCCTATAAGAAAAATTATAGTATACACCGACAGTGGATTTTAGCAAACTGCACGTGCGGGGTTTTAGGGTTGACATGTGTCCCCTTAGGGAATATGTATTAATAATAATTATTTAATTAATTATGAAATGCGGTATCTGCCAACTTCTTAACCCGCTTATGGAGTCCAAAATTTACATTGACAATGTATTGTATAATAATCCTATAAGAACAATCATACAATACACCGTCAGTGGAGTTTAGCAGACTGGACGTGCGGACTTTAAGGGTCGACATGTGTCCCCTTAGAGAATATGTATTAATATTAAATATTTTATTAATTATGAAATGAGATATATGTCAACTTCTTAACCCGCTTATGGAGTCCAAATCTTACACTGACATTGTATTGTATAATAATCCTATAAGAAAAATTATACTATATACACCGTCAGTGGATTTTAGCAGATTGTACGTTCGGGGTTTAAGTGTTGACATACATCTCCTTAGGGAATATGTATTGATATTAAATATTTTATTAATTATGTAATGTGGTATATGTCAAATTAAACCGCTTATGGAGTCCAAAATGTACACTGACAGTGTATTGTATAATAATCCTATAAGAAAAAGTATACTATGCACCGTCAGTCGAATTTAGCAGACTGCACGTGTAGGGTTTAAGGGTTGACATGTGTCCTCTTAAGGAATATGTAATAATAGTACATATTTAATTGATTATGAAATGTGTTATGTGTCAACTTCTTAACCCGCTTATGGAGTGTAAAATTTACACTGAAATCTAGATTAATAAAAATTAATGAATTTTCCGAATCAAAATCAATTATCATTAATGATATTTTCATATTCACTTACTTTATATGCCAATTCCCTACAATAAATCTTTCCATTCAATTAGACTTTTAGTTTTAAATATTCATTTTCACTAATATTCAATTCAATCAAAATCAATTCATTCTTTTTTATTTTACTTTAAATACATCAAGAATTTTTTTTCTTTCTAATTTACCTAATAAGGTAGAGAAATATTATATAGGTATTTAGTTTAAAGGCTAAGTTATAAGTTTGAATAGAGTTAATGATGGAATAATCAATTAAAGGAAAATTTTAAAAATTAGATATTAGGGTAATACGTCCACCAAATTATCTCAAGTTTAGGGATAGTATAACTCACCATTTTCTCCCATTTACATGGCATATTTTATTTACAAAGTCAAACCATGAAGTCTAATTAACAATTCATGAAGAGTTAATTACTTAATTTATCAAATTATGAATAAATTAAAAGGATATATGAAACGATAATATGAGAAATTAGTATAGCAAATAACAATATATTTTTCAATTATTAATACTTCAAATTAATACTTATGGTCAATCAATTATCTTTATTAAGTTTTAAAAGTAAGGAGTGGTAATTAAAAAAGTTGCATAAATCACTAAGGATGAGAGATTACTAAATTTATATGAAGTCCTAAGAAATTGTAGTGACATTTTATTATTATTAAATGCAAATTATACTCCCTCTGTCCCTAATTAGATGTCAACTCTTGGTCAACCAACCCCAATGTTTGACCATTATTTATAAAAAAAATGTAAAATTTAATTTTAAAAAAATATGTGTTGAAAAGTTTACAATTCAAAGTAGGGTAAATTAAAGATTTAGTAATATTTTTTTCGTTTAATTATATTGCAATGTAACTAAACTTTCATTATAAAATACTGTTCATTCTTTATCAAGTTTGTTGTTAATTAAAATTCAAATATTATGTGACTAATGAATAAATTATAATTTCAAATATTTACTCTAAAATTTGAACTAATTCCGGTGCAACGCACGGGTTCTAACCTAGTATTGATTGGAATTTGGATTCGTCTTCGCTTACCATATTTACAGCAATGATAAGTGATAACAATTCTATTCTATTGAATCTAATGGTGTGGGAGGTGAGAAAAATTATGATGGAAAAAGGGACGAAATTTTTCAGAGTTTTATCGTGCTGATAACGTGTTATGAAACTAATAAAGAACATCAAGAACAATAAAGAGAAAGAGAGGATTTCTATTATTCAGAGAGGAGAATACAGAAATTTGAAGTGTGCATTGTATGGAAAATAGCTTAGGGGACTCCCTTTATATAGTGGAGTAAATCCATGTACATTTAATGCTAATCTGCTTTACTTGCAAGCAAAGTATATAATATCTAACGGTGGATGATCTCCAAGGAACCTTCCAGATAATCTTCTTGTAATCTTACTTGATTCTCTCATCAATGCTTGATTCTCTCTTAGACCAAATGGGCTTAATATAGTTGGGCTTAGTGTGGTGTGGAGTCCACAATTCCATAACAATTGTATATATGTGCTACATTAAGGCCCTAGTCCCTTTGTTTACTCCACAATTCCATAACAATTGTATATATGTGCTACATTAAGGCCCTAGTCCCTTTGTTTTAAAAAATGGAAATGTTCCCTGATCTAGGTGCATTTTTCTTATCAAAAAAGGCAACTAGGCTATATATCTATATATTACACTTTTCTTAAACTAAGCAACTGGTTGGAATACAGATAATTCAGAATTAACACGCACAACCTAACTCTGGTGGGGTATCATTCAAATATCAAAATACAACAACTTGTTCAGAAAAATGGTGCCAAAAACATATAAGTAAATCAAACAAGCAAAATGAAAGAAGATGTTAATGCAAAAATGCACCAACCATTTCACCAAAAAAAAAATGCACCAACCAAATTCCAAAATCTAACGTCAATTAATCAGTTATCAAAATAACAAGAATGAATTTAGTAGAAAAGAAAAAAGTTGATTTAAAGTTAACATTCACAAGCAGAATCCATTAACCTTTCAAGTTACAACCTAGCATTTATATTTCTCTGCCGACATCCAATTTTCTTTCCTTTTCCCTTTTCCGTCTTAGTACCTCCTCCTTGGACTCCTCGAATGGTGCACTTGCAGTGATCTACTGACAGCAATGAGATAAAAGATATTTATTCAAAAATATGTGCAGGCAGTATGATTACTTGGAAGTTTACATATATATTGCTTAAATTGACATCAAACATGAATTCAATTTACGAATACCAGAAGAGATGGATTGACAAATTTGATTGCTAAAATTACATAATGCAATATTTGATTTGAAAAACAGGCGAAAATCCTTTATCAAGGAACCTTGCCAGTAATTACAGTTGACCTAACAAATATTCTTGAATGAAGGCGAGGTGTAAGAGGGCAGGAAAATAAGGAAAGCAATTGCAAATTTATGCTTTAGAATGAACCATAATTCTGCCATGGTGAGGCAGGAATGATTAAGGCAGAAATTGTCCCAACATGTAGCGGTTTTACATAAACCTCCACTATAAGGAGTCTGGCATTTGTTAACCCAAGAAATTTACCATTGCACCCAAAAATAGCCATGGAAAACCCTTTGCTCCAAATAGCTACTTCTAAAAGAATGCAGACTTTCAAAAACAAATGAATGACAAATTGAAGCACAAAGGTACTTCCGTTCAAAACTTTTCGAATTCAGTCATGATTATAAAGCCTCATAGAATAACAAATGCACCAAGTAATTACTTTTAAACCAAAAAAAAAGATCATAATGTATCCATGGTGCTTTGGTCAAACAAAAAGAAAAAGAAAAACCAAGATTTTAACTGCACCGTGAACATTAAACAGAGAAAAGAATCTCCCAGGCATTAAATGTGATGAGCAAAGATTTCTAACCCTCTTCGGGATATATCCTGCAGTCAATGGAATAAAAATTCCAGCAAAAGCTACTTCTTTTTGTGCACTAAATTGAACTGTTATTCTACCAAAAAATCAATAAATGAAAGAAAACAGACCTTCTTCCCCTAGAAGCAGAAGGGGCTGTTTTAAAGGCCCAATCAACAGAGATGGCCTGACCAAACAGTCTAGTTCCATCCAATGAAGATATTGCTGTCTGAGCTGCTTGAAAGTTGCCAAACTCAATGAGTGCATAACCCTGAACAACAATTTTAGGTTTAGATAGTGTAGATAACCATAATTCCTCTCCACCCTTATGATAAGGGCCTAGAAGACATTTTCCTATTACCAAGAGTGAAGGAACATCTAAAAATGCTGCTGATATCACTGCTCTGCACATCTATTTTAATCACTAGTTTATGACTCAGATTTCTATATTATAAGTGATTTTTGAACTATCTAACTCGAAAAAAAAAACAAGTAGCATTGGATTTGGCTCAAAAAGAGTTGCAGAATTTGAACGCTAAGATCCTGCGGCAGGAAATAGAAGGGGAAAGGTAGAGATCATGCTCGATTCTTTAGAAAATATACTCAAATAGGCAGTCTAATAGATGTATATGTAAGCAAGTAACACTGTCAGACAATCTATTACTAATATACAAGAGAAACAATGTGAATTTTAACATAACCTAGATTTTTTTTATCACAATAATCAAGGTTAACATTTCTTGGCAAAACATGCTTTACCACCTACAGCTCAAATGAACATGAAGTGAAAATATTAACAATTTCTTTAATGTTAATCAAGCAACAAAAGATGATAACTGATAAAGCTAAGAATGCTGAATGCCTGACTTACTAGTCAAAGAATAGCAGGTTAACATTGGCAAATTACCAAGAAAGCAGCATAAACCATACTTTTCAAGATTCAAAATACAAAACCTTGTTCGAATTTCATCAATTTTAGGGGCTTTAACAAAAGGGATTGCAATACCTTAACATATCCAGTGCGACGATCAAGATTGAGATGCAAACTCTTAAGCTCCCCAAAATCAGCAAATACATTATAAAGATCATCCTCTTGAGCTTCCTTATGTACTCCACTCACTATTATAATCCATCCTTCAGCAGCTGCATAAAGTGATAAAATAAAATAATAATATACATTAAAAAATCCAAGGAAATTAAAGACTATCTTCTTTTCATTAGATTTAATATATTGGAGTAGTATAATATAAGAAAGCCAGTTCATCGTCAACAAAATTTCTGTATCTAACAAGTAATGCTTATTCTAATAACTAATTCAGAGACGATTGGTATTTTAAAAATTGATTGATTAATTAATTACAAGAACAAAAATTCTAACACGATTATTTTATTTTATATATAAAATTGAAAAAAAAAACACTTCGAAACAAGAAAATTAATAGCCTAAAGAGTGAGTAACGACACAATCAAACTTGAAAAAAGTGCTTCTTCGTTTTTTTATCTCTTGGAAGCCTTAAAATTGCTTCTCTTTCTCCATAAACCTTTAACTAGCTAAGAGAGCGAAAGGAACTGACAGCGAAGAGGAGAGGAGAGGGGCGTGCGAGAGAAGTTTTCTTTTTCTTCTTCTTCTTCTTCCCTTATTTTCTTTCCCTGTTTAGATCCTCTCCCTTTTGTTCTCCTGGCCACCGTTTGAGCCTCTTCTTCCATCCAAACGACACCGTTGTGGACGTCGTTGTCGTCGTCGTCGTCTTCCATGATTCTTCCTCGCATCTTTTCTTTGCCGTTAGCGAATCAGGGGCTGAGCTGTAAAATTAGCACATCTTTCCGCTATATAATGGGGGAGCGTTCGCTTCGCTACCCTGGATTCCCGCCAGTGTTTTTAGGAGTCTGTTTGGAAACACGTTTATTGTTCTCTCTTACGTGCGGTGAAAGATTATTCTCATCGGGAATTGCCAAGTATGCGGATTCCGCTGTTTGGATTAGCAATTCAGAATCTACCGGTAGAAGAATTGTCTAGTGCCAGACAAGATGTTACTTGACAAAGCGATCAAACAATAAATCAATAATTGTATATGATACTTTCCCGGTTTGGCTGGTTGGTTCTTTTCAATTAGGTTGTCAAATACTTAAACCCAGAATTCAACCAAAATGATTCCCGGTTCATTTGAAGTTAGTTACTTATAACGGTAACTTACAACCTGAATCCCAGACCAGTCTCCAACCATCACAACTAGAGATAATTTCAAATCCACCAGCCTTAAACTGTTCAGAACTTGAGAGTTGAGGGCATGCCAGTATGAAACTTGATTAGCAAGACTAAAAAATGTAACCAGAATGTTCAGTCCAAGTTTGGGTTGCAATAAGTTACAGGTTAGAACATTAACATTTGTGTTTGTATAAAAGTTGCACTTCCATATCAATAATCCCTCAAAAATGTTGCTGCAAGTTCAAAACATAAATTGAAGTTGATCAATAAATATATTGTTCCGCCTCCTTTCCCACACTCCCTTCCCCTTCTCCTTCCCCTTCCCCTTCCATCTCTATTTTTTTAAGGGTGGAGAGTTATGCAGGGAGAATGAGAAGGAAAGAGAATAAAAACAAAAGACAACATGTTGGAACACCCCAAGAGTTCCAAGGCATCCAGGAAGGAGAGAAATCTCAACCAATTCGCGAGGCTTTCTTGTATTCCTAGCATCGTCTTTTCTGCACTTCAAGGACTGCATAGATTCTTGAGATCTTCTTCCTTAGCATACCAGCTTGGTATTATCTTTGACACATGGGGATAGAGATCCTTGTATGAATTTCGGATTGTGCCTTCTGCAACTCCAGTAGCGAGCGAAATATCTGCATCCCACCAATTTACAAAATTTTGCATTTACAAAAATGAATGCAGCAGCTCAAACATTTAGTAATTTTATTATTATTCCCACCCCCCACTTTTAATGCGTAAATTCTAAGGTCCCATTACTGTTCTTGTTTTCCTATTGCTAAGGCCCCAAACCTTCTCTATTTCCACTTTAGTCCTCAATTTGTTATAGTTCCAGTTTAATCCCAAACGATTGTAATAGTTCCATTTTGATCTTTTCTTAACATCCACATCGAAAAATTTTCAATTATTTATGGAAGGATGCAACAAAAGGACCAAAATGGAACCACATTAAAAGGTTGAGGATTCACATGGAACGCTTCAAATGGGACAATTCAAAGGTTAGGGACCAACACAGAACTTGAAATAAAAGGTTAGGGACCATAGTTACATAATCTAAACAGCACTAATGAGACAATTCGGCAGAGTGTCAAGTAGATATATTAGCAGTTTGGCACATATAATCCGTTCGTGAAAGGTCTTTTTTTGGTGAGCAGATACGTCATGTTTCACTTCTCAAGAAAGGAAAATATCAAACCTTTTAGAGGCTTTTTATCATCTGAAAGCTGTGTTATTATGTAAATAACTGCTGCTGCAATTGATATAGGGCTTCTCCTGCAAAAGTTAATATAAATTATTAGCAAATACCTACACAAATTATAGTGATAAATAGGAGCTATCAGATGGCAAAATACAACAAATCCTCAGTCTAAACTAACATTATGGCCCATATGTATCAAATTTATTAGCAAATCACTACAACCTAGCCAAAATACCAAATGAGGACAGAAAAGAGAACTGGAGAATAAAAGATTGAGGGAAGGCCCCAGTGGGGGTTTTCATTAGAGAGACGGAGTAAGAAGAGCCAAAACAAACTTCTGACTACATTCATACATTTGTAGAAGCTTTATCTGAAGAGGCCAGTCATAAAAAATTTTGCAAACCTTTGGAAAATCTGACTTTTGAAAACATTTTAAGTTCCATTGCTTCCCATCGAAAAGAGATCCAAAAAAGAAATCAACAAGATTTCAGTTTGGTTAGCATTCAAATGACCCTTTAAGGGGTGATAAAGCAAGTTCATATGACACTTTAACAGTGCAGAAGCAATAGATTTACTCTTATGTTGAATACACACTTGCCAGGAGACCAACAATGATAAAGGAACATCAGTGCTTTTATAAGTCAAAGAATAGCATCAAGGAGCAAACTTTTCGATTGTTGAGAATCATCAATTGTTCAATACATGCTTAAGTTAAAAAACCAAATTAAATGAATAATTTGGCCCAAAGGGTCCAATTAATCAGCAAGAACATGGGATACGGGACATGTCAATGTAGTTGAAGCGTGACTTTTAAGAAATTTAATTAAAACGAGATCCTTATCCATCTGATAGCATAATTGTCTATGTCTTTTGATGATCAAACATCTTTATCTGTATGCATTTATTCAGAACATAGTTCAGACTTTCAAATTCCCCTAATCATGTCATTATACGAATATGATCAACATAAATCTCTACTTCCAATCTGCATTCTGATAAACTGGAGAATTCCAGAAAATTATCCAAGACCTTGAGTTAAATATTGTATCAAAGAAAAAGGCCTTGCACAGAATTCAGTTTCAGGTCAGGGCTTCATGGTGAAAAGAAAATAATAACTACCTTATATCAAACTCCTCCGACTTCTGAACCGCTTCTTGGGCAGCTTTAACTGCTTGATTACTCATGCCAAGATTGGAACAAAAACGCCTCTGATAATTTGAAAAAGGTTGATGTCAGTGGCAACCATAAGTAGTATGATACAATTGAAAAATACCATATTCAACAATAAAAGTGCAACCTTCCAAGAGATTAACAATAAAACAAAGTTGTTTATCCTTCATTCTGATCTCTGTGGTTTCTTGGTACCAAAGAAGTGTTATAAATATTATTGAAGAGAATGTAAACTCACCATGAAATCACCAGCATGTATTGTTCCCATCTCCACAGACTGACCAGTCTCCAATCCCAGTTGTTTCACTATGTATTCTTTTGCTCGGCCAATTTCTTTCTTTGTGGCTCCATTGGCGACAGAGCAAATTTCTATTTGAAATCGACAGGTTCAGGGAAGCTCATACACATTAGGAAACATAAAGCAGGAAGCATCCAGATGTTAAAAGAATCTTAGGCTGTACCCTTGACTGTTCGTGGCTTGTCCTCTTGTCGACAAGCAATGTATAGGCAAGCAGCCAACAAAGCATCCTGATTTCTTCCTCTACTAGACTTCTGATCTTCCACCTTCTTATATATTTCATTGGCTCGATCCTTCAATAAATGGGAAAAGAACCATATATCAAGTTCACATAAAAATTGATAAAAGAAACATACTCAAATATATACATATATACCAATCTGTAACTCGATGTATGAAGACATTTCTTTAGATATAGAACAAAGATGCCCCAGCCATAAATATGAAAACTCTCCATTTAGATTCTCCAAATACTTGGAAATATAAACTAATTTCCTTTTAGTAGCAAACATGCTCAACGCTAAATAAAGATCGTCACTAGACAACCATTTAAAAGTAGATTATTAGGGTTAGGAATCCCAAGAAACTAGCAGTAGCCAGATCAAGAAAATAAATTATTGCTAATTGTACAGATAGCTACTACAGTGAAAGAAATAAAACTCCTTCCAAAATACAGGAAAATTTCTAAATGCAGTTCACAACAAAAACAATTATTTGTGGCAGAGTTCAAATTTGACATTATTTTCCCTTTTCTGAAAAGGGATACATACAACAAAATGTGGCAAAGTGTTAATTAAAGTGGTTGAACTTTTAAGTGGTCTTGGAAAGTTGGAAGGGAGAGAAGATTTATTAATTAATTATTTATAAAAAGTTTTTGAAGGGTAATTATGCCATTTTAAGTGAATTTTTACTAAATTTAAAACTAACTAATCATTATCTTGGTCTATGTAATATTCCTAGTGTTTCACTTATTTTGAATGGGAGGGAGTATTAATTAATCAATCATACATACCCACAATTTTGTGTAACAAAAATTGGCAGGTGACCAAGAGCAGGAAAAGTTTATGTTTACTGATAAGCATCACTAAAGGTTTAAACCGTAAATCTATAACTTCTTTCTGCTCATGCACAGATAGTAGAGGGGATTGAAGCGTTATGCTAGTTTTTATATGTATTAAATGCTTTCAACTCATGCACAACATTGCAATAATCTTTTATAATTTTGCACCTTCTTCCTATTTGCCTCATTTATTACAAATATGTTAGTACTTCCACCAGAGTCACAGTGAGCACAGATCAATTTAGTTTATGGAATTTGGAACAGGTATGCAATTCATTATCCACCAAAACCCAGTGAGGCAGGGGTAGTCTTCATGAGTTTTTCGCAATAGAAATGAAATTTGATTCTTACACAACTGGACTGATTTCCTAACATAGTACCTATTGTCTATGTTATTCATCACTAATTAATTAAAATAAATAAATTTTAAACTTATCTTGATAGTTAAAATGATAGAAAAAATAACTTTCTTAGAAGAAAATCAATTTTTGGATTTTGGTTTTGGTTTCTTTCAATTTTCTCGTCTACTCTTTCACTTTTGGTTCTTTATATATTGCAAAGTGAACCGCTTTGGGATCATGCAAACTGTATCTCACATGATCCACTTTTGGGATCATGCAACAGTTTGAAAATCAGAAGTTGTTGAGCAAATAAGGTTACTCTGATATACTCTAAAGACATTCTACTTCAAAAAAAAAAAAGTAAATTCTTATAATACTCTCATGCAACACTTTCAACTATTGCACCACTCAGTGCAGTCACTGACTTGACATACTCTTAGTAGACAGTCTACGGCACGAGCAATATTAACTAGTAACAATAAAACAGACACATGAAATAAAATAATGGAGTAGACCAAGTTGACGTGCATACATGCATGTACGTAAATGCCATAAATGATACAGATTATATTTACAGTTACATGGGGTAGCATACCTTGATGGTTGCAACAAGACCCAACCTGAAACACAAACATATCCAAATCAGTAACATTTTACAGTAAATTAATGTGTCACATAGGTTCTCATAAGAACTCACTTACCCTGAAAGGGGAGGAGGCAAAAAATATGAAATCTTAGATCACATTTAGCAGTTTGATAGTCACTTAGATCACAAACATCAATATTTGTAAGAAAAATGAAATCTTAATATATTCTTATCAGATCACATTTAGCAGAATTCAACATATTCCTCTGATTCATACAGTTCTATACCAGATAATTCTGTCTAACAATGATAACATTCAAAAGCATAAAACTTCACAATCAATTACAATTACAATAAACAATAAACTTTGCTCTGCAATTGATTATTAAGTTTCTCCAGCAGAAACAAGTAGATAAGCAAAATCTATTGCAATATAAATTGTTCTTACAAACAACAGCAGCATCTCTTTGCCAATAGCCAACCAATTTGAGAAAACAACTAAAAAAAAAGCCCTCAAAGGCATTTCCTTTTGCTTTATACCCCAAAACAATGGGCATCCCAAACTCACCCAACTCATTTAGCTCAATCAAATAAACTATAATAATTTCATCCAAGATCCATAACCCTAGCACCCATTTTCCATTCTTTTCCCCCCACAATTTCTGGCCAACCAAACAACCTCCAAAACACACCGCACACACAAACAAAAGCAATTCCAGAAAATCATCAAAAAAAAACCAACAAAAAAATTTAAAATTACCTATCAGACATGGTAGCAATAGTCTTAAAAGCCAGAATCAACCCGCGATCCGGGTTCGACCCACGATTCTGCCACCGACCCAAGGAAGAAGAGAGGAATTCTCCAGAAGCACCGTTAGGCTTAGCAATAACGGTGGATAAACCACCATCTGCCAGAAGAGGGTTGGTTGGACCACCGACACGAACGGGATCATTATCGCCCGACTCGTTGGCAAAGGTTCTCCACTCGGATGTCTCGTCGATCGAGTGTGACTCCAACACCAACCCGCACTCGGAACACACCGTATCGCCCGCCGAGTGGTCGAAAACCACCTCCGTGTGCCGCTTGCAGTCGGAACAAAACGCGTCACCCATCTCCGGAGCTCCGAAACGTTTCTTCTTTCGATTTTTCTGTCTTAAATTATGTTTCAAATTAATTTAAAGATGTAAATAGAGAAGATATTTGTTAGGTCAAAAACGCTTCTTTTTTATTATTTTCGGTTAGATTTATTTCTTAATTCTCTTCTGTTTTTCCTCTTGAGTTTCCGGGAAAATGTGCTTCTCGAGCCGAAATAAGGAGGACAACCTGAAAGTTTAAAGAAGGGACTCGAGGAGGATTAATTTATAGTAGGTGAGGAGAAATGATACAGTACACTCGAGTTCATTTTAACTAATTTGGATTCGTGTTTGGCATAATTATTTAAATTGACCAACAAATTTAAAAAATAATATACATTAATATTAATATTAAATAAAATTTTGATAAACTTTTATAGGTCGAGAGAAATTAATTCCTCCAAGAAATCTCATATAAACTATTGCTAAAAAAAAACTATTATATGCTATGTTAAATAGTGGCAAAAGTTGCCCAAATTTTTTTGGAAAAAAAAAAGGTTGCACTAATTTGGAATAAAGGCAGGTCACAGTATAGTGGTACTTAATTGTTTGTTACATTAATAAATCTAAATCTAAATCTAAATTCATATAAGAAATTGATAAGTTAAAATTTAAAAGGACTTAACATTAAATAGATTAAGTAACTTTTTTTTCTTTGAAGAAAAATAGGTTAAGTAATAGTACTTGTTTGTAAGTTACAAATAAATCAAGTTATTTCAAAATTTTGTATATTTTCTAAAAATCTACTATAGCTTGAAATGTTTACCATAAGATAAAAGAAACGTCTTTAGTAACTTCTTTGAATAAATTAACGTATTAAAAAACCTATTTAAAAGTTAACAATGAATTAATATATGTTACCATCACTTATTCAATTGAGTGAAAGCAAGTAAGTAACTCAATACTCTTTAAGTAAGATTTAGATTTTAAATCTTGTAAATGAAAAAAACTTGCACAAGAAGATATTATTCCTTCTGCAGTCCGACCCAACTCGAGCTTTGTCTAAATGACTAAATCCATCTAATTATCAAATATTGTGGGTTAGTATAAAAAAATACACTAATATAAATCATTTACTAGCTTTTATCTACGAAATTATTATTTTAGCCAAAAGAAAATTTGTTTAGAGAAATTCTTTTAGCTGTTGGATTTACTGAACAAGCAAGAAGCTGACTTTGTTTTGGAAGGCTGAGATTTGTTGCAGTTTTTCAAGGAGACGTGGGGAAATATAAGTTGGTAGGAAGGTCATGAACAGTGGATGCTTGGTTGGTAAACATGGAGTGTTTGGAGACAGGCAGAGGATTGTTGTCCGAAATGGGGAATAGAGGAGTCCTACCATGAATCTGATGTTTGGTAAAGAGAGATTTGGCCAATTGGCCAATTGCGCGAACTGAAGAACTTGACTTAAGATGTGTGGAGTGTAAACAGAAAGTAATAATCGGTTGTTTTAAGTAGTTCTTTAGTTATTTTTCATAAATAAAGTTGGGAGAATTTAAAAAAAGAGTGGTGTATCAGAAATTATTATCGGTTGGTACAATATGAAACTATAATTACTAGAAAGGAAATAAAACAACCAAGTATTATTAAGAAAGAAATGGTTTAATGGGCAAAAAGACCCCTGAACTTACACCGAACCGTCAAATAAGCCCCTGAACTATTATTTCAGCCAAATAAGCCCCTGAACTCTTAAAAAAAGCCAAATAAGCCCTGTTGCCAAGGCTAAATGCTCAAATAAGGACTAAATATTTTAAAATTTTCTCAAATAGGGATCAAAATACACAATTTCAACAAATTAGAAAACATACTTAATATTTTTTTACAATTGGATACAATATAAGTTAATACTAATGTGTGAGGGATGTATAAATTGAAAATCACATGATAATTTTATATCATATTACGTTTAATGAATTTATTTTGATTAATAGGGTTTGATTTTTAATTAACATGATGATATCATTTTTTTATCAAATTTAACGTATATGTATGAGAAGCGTTGGTTTTCATTTAAGGATTCTTTAATTTGTAAAAATTTGCTAAGTATGTGTTCTAATTTGTTGGAATTGTGTATTTTGATCCTTATTTGAGAAAATCTTAAAACGTTTAGTCCTTATTTGAGCATTTAACCTTGGCAACAGGGCTTATTTGGCCTTTTTTAAGAGTTCAGGGGCTTATTTGGCCGAAATAATAGTTCAGGGGCTTATTTGACGGTTCGGTGTAAATTCAAGGGCCTTTTTGCCCATTAAGCCAGAAAGAAATTGTAATAACCATTTTAAGAAGAATTATAGAGGGAAAGTTAGAGAATTGAACAACGAGAGGGGGATGAGAGGCAGTTGACGAACGGAAAGCCATAAAAACCTGCAATTCTAAAACCCCATTTTACTCTCATCCTTCTCACATGCATTATTTCTCTCTCTTAGTTTTGTTCTTTTTGGGACTTTCTTCCGGATCTTTCTTCCTTTCTTTTTTTTCAATGATTAATTTCTTTGTCTCTCAGATTTAACTTCATAATAATCTACTCAAAATTGAATATGATCCCGATTGTATTTACAAATATATATTGAAATAAAAGTTAGCACCATTTTTCAATCTTTATTTGAAATTAGAATGTTAAATTGGTCTTCAATTGCTAAGACCAAGAGTGACAAATTACCTTCTCAAAAAATGATTCATCAATCTCATAACTGCATCATTCCCAAATTTTAGTTTTTAGTTTGTCCGAGAGACCATATATGGTGAGCGAGAAGAAAAGATTTTTTGGCATAAGAGAGGAGACTAGGAGAGAAGAATTAAAACATATAAAGAAGTGCAATGAAGGGGGTATAATGGTATTTACAATATCCTAATGGGTAATTAATAAAACTTCAATTTACTTTTTAATAATTAAAATTTTTTATGGTATCAATATCAAAATATTCTCAGTCCATTGCCTTTTTTGAAATTTTCCTAATAAAATTTTGATTTTGAGTTTTGTAAATGAAAAAAAATATATATATTGTTGAGAGAATTTTATTATTATAATGGACTAATTCAACTTGAATAAGTTTAATTTGTGTGTGTGTATATATATATATATGTGGTTTAATTTATATTTTTACCGTTAAACTTTCTATAAACAGTTAAATAGACCCACAAACTTCAATTTTGACCAATTACACCCTTAAACCCTCAAATATGACCAGATAAGTCCTTATGGTGTAAGAAAAAGTCATGTCAGCATGCCACATGGCCTGAAAATGCCATGTAAGCTAAGGTAAATTTTCTAGAAAAGAAAATAAAATTAAAAAAAATAAATTATGAAATCATTTTCAGAATTTTTTTTATGCTGCCACTAGTCATTTTTTTAAATGTTTTTCATTTTCAGAAAATTTACTCTAAACTGATGTGGCATTTTCGGACCACATGACATGCTGGCGTGGCTTATTCTAATGGTAAAAGGGTTTATCTGGCCAAAATTGGATTTTCAGGAGCTCGATTGGCCAAAATTGAAGTTTATGGTATTTGACATTTTTGGTATAGCTCAGGGCTCTATATTTTCAAATAATAATAATAATAATAATAATAAGAGTTATTATTTGATATATGGTCGGCGGAGTGACTTCACAAACAAGTGAAAAAGTTTATACATATCATATAAGTTTATATATATCATATTTCATAATTAATTATAGGAAAATTGCACAATGCATTGTCAGTGGAGTTTAGCAAATTACACTTACAGGATTAAATGGTTGACGTGTGTCCTTTAAGAAATATATTTTTATATTAAAAATGAATGAGATATTTGTCAACACTGTAATGCACTTGTGGAATTTAAACTTTACACTAACACACATTTCAACTCTTTAATCCGCATGTGCAATCTGTTTATTGAGACGGACTGCACAATAGGAGATAATCATATTTTTTCCCATAAACCCACCTGGCACATGACAGGATTCAAGTTCAAAACCTCCAACAAAAAATCTCAAACTTTAACCACTAAGGTGTCCCTTAGGGACGCATATACTCTCTGTTAAGCTCTATTAACTATGGATTAAATAATTTTTTTTTTTTTTAAAAAGAAGCAAAATGAAGAGCGGGCTTCTACTTCAGCCCAGGCCCATAATGAGCCCAATTATCTAAACCGGTCTCTCTGCATTCAGCGGTGGACCGTAGACTTTTTTTTGGCCAGATGTGGACCGTAGACTTCACTCTGCAGAATTAAGGATATTTATGTAATTGCGGCTTGATAACCTGGCTATAGAAATAGCACCCAGAAAGTGCGAAAACTCCCTTTTTGGTGTTGTATTTCAAAAATCTTGGCTCCGGATTTAGCTTAGGGTTTTTGTTTTTGTTTTCCCGGCAGCACGCTTTTAAAGGGCTCTCCCTCCGGTGTCTGCAATTTCGTCAAACAGTCGAAGATTTCAAACACCAACCAGCGACGCCATGTACGGATCCAGAGGGTAAGTTCGTCAAACCCAAATTGTTTTTATTGCTTTTTTCTTTGTTATTGAATGGAATTAGGGTTTTCTCTGCTCTGCTTTTGTATTTGGTTTGACAATATAAATCAATAAATTGGAGATAGGAATTGCAAATTGTATGCCCTGAATTAAGTTTCGGACAAAAACCTTAATTAAGAAACCTTATGAGTACGAAGATAATCATGTAGGTATTGATGTTTGTTGCCTTCTAATATGATGAATTTGCTTTTATGTTATGAAAATCATACACGAGAATATTGAAACTTGGAATAGTATATAGCCCAAGTGCTGCTTATGATCTAATTTGGTCAGACTGAGTATGAAATATGATTCTGGATCTTTATGCTGGTAAATAAAACTGGTTGAGTATAAAAATCAAATTATGTTCTTTAGAACCCTATCCTGTTATCCTCCATGATTTTGACCTTTACTGCACGATTTGTTTATTTTGATTTATTGCTATGGAGGGTTGATAAATTTTGGAAAAATGCTTTTAGAGTGTATATATTAATGTAGGAATTAAGAAATTAGGTGTTCGGGAAGTGTGGGTTGGGTTTGGTTTTATTAACGGGTTTAGTGGGGGATTTTTTTTGCTTGTTGGGTATGGATAATTGAAGGGCAATGTTGGGAAGCGGGGGGGTTTCGGATGGGTACGAGGTCGGCTCAAAGAGACAAAGAATGATGGAATCAAATCCCTACTTCGCAGTGAGCAGCAGTATGAACAGCTATCAACCTTACAATTTCGGTGGTGGCTTCCAGCCTGCGCCTTTACCTTTTCCTGTGGTACGTCTCAGAGGTCTACCTTTTGACTGTACTGATATCGACATTTTCAAGTTCTTTGCTGGACTGGACATTGTGGACGTTTTGCTGGTTAACAAGAATGGAAGGTTCTCTGGAGAGGCCTATGTTCTCTTTTCTGGATCGATGCAGGTTGAGTTTGCTTTGCAAAGAGATCGTCAAAATATGGGACACCGCTATGTGGAAGTATTCAGGTGCAACAGGCAAGATTATTACCATGCTGTGGCCACAGAGGTTAATTATGAAGGAATTTATGATAATGATTTCCATGGTAGTTCCACTCCATCTCGAGCAAAGAGGTACAATGAGAAGGATCAAATGGAATACTCCGAGATACTGAAGATGCGAGGTCTTCCCTTCTCTGTGCAGAAAAAAGAAATTGTTGAATTCTTCAAAGACTTCAAAATTGTGGAAGATAGGATACACATTGCATGTCGCCCTGATGGGAAAGCTACTGGTGAGGCATATGTAGAGTTTGCTTCAGCAGAGGAGGCAAAAAGAGCAATGTGCAAGGACAAGATGACAATAGGTAACCGGTATGTCGAATTGTTTCCTTCAACACCAGACGAAGCTAGACGGGCTGAGTCAAGGTCAAGGCAGTGATGATGCATTGTGATAAGGGGTTTCTTTTTTATGCTTGGGCTTGGTTTATGTGTTAAACCAACCAGCTATGCATGTTCCCCCAGATTTGTAGAATAACAATTCCTGCCTCGCTCGTATATGTCCAGTTAGGTGAAATGATTAGTATGTCAAAAATGTATCTCTCTTTTATATGTTTGAATTTTGGTATTCAGGATAAAAGTTCAGATATGCAATGTAGACTTTACCTTTCAATTCCGGGCTCTGATGATTGTCTTTTGGGGTTCAATGCTAATATCAATGTATGTCGAAATATAGTTTTTGCCTTGAGGGATTTGATCAAATAATATGAAATAAAATTCAATATTTTGATTTACAAATGTGGGGTAACATCTTAACTAAACTAAACTAAACTAAACTAAACTATGAGTTTCAACCATATTTGAGAACTCAAAAAAGGCAAAGTTCCAAGAACAAGTTGGGATGATGTGAAAAGAGCATAGCCTTTGGAGTTTGGATCCCTACAAAAATATGAAAAATACAAACAGTGCTGGAAATATCTGCTTCCTTTGGATAAACACAATACTACTATTAAGTCTCGGCCCAGCTATGGACTATGCCCTTCTGCCAAAGCATGCATGATTTATGAAGCATTCCCAAGGCCCAAGGCGGACTAAAAAGCCTAGACCCAAGTTCTTGATGGTGACTGACCTACTTATTGTGCCTGAAAAAAGGACATATTTTTCTGGCCAAAAAAAAGAGGACGTATTTTGAGTATTAACTTAACAATAACAAACCATATTTGTTGGATTGAGTGGAACGATTAGTTTGATGTTTGTTAAATAAGGTTTCAATTTGAACTCCACCTGTCAATAGAGCACTCTTGTTTGAGATTCATACTTGATTTCAAATTAATTGAAGCCAATGCAATTATTATAAAATAATAATATCTTAGAACAATAGAAAGCATTTATATGTATTACAATGTTTAAAAATTTATTTATAATTCATATGATAAAAGTTTCATCACATCTACAATCCACATTACCCATTCTATAATTTTTGGACTTAAAAGAATTACTTATTCAATTGTCTCAAAAAGAAAAAAGGAAAATAAGAAGAAGAAGAAGTTTTCAGGCTATCTGGCTATGCATGAGAATTTCTGGACATACTATGATGGCACGTGAAATTAGCCAAATGGTCAAAAAAATTGGACAGACAAATTTTTTTTTTTTTTTTAAAAAGATCATTTAGAAATTTTGATGAGATTCATTCATAGTCAAAACTTTAGGCCGTAATCGTTGGGATATGCCCTTTTTCCAGGAATTATTTGACCCATGTCCTTTTGAACTAAATTGGACCCAAAAGTAGATATTAATTATATCTGATGATCACGGGTTTTACATAATCTCTTTTTTTTCTATGATACACCATTAATTTATAACTCACTCGATTACTTGTTCACAGTAATCACGAAATATTTTATTTTATTTTTCACATTTCATCAAAGAAATATACCAAATATATTACACTCCAAACTACGCAGATCTAACTGCTACTTCCAATTTGTACTTCCGGCTTCTACCAAAAAAAAAAAAAAACTGGTACAATTCCGGCTGTTAGTAAATTACTATAGACTATTTTTTCCAGCTCAAATTACTATGGGAGTATAGACTATTTAATTAATTTTAAGAAACCAAATTTTACTAAGCCCAAGCATAAGAATGGATAAATAAAATTTGAATGGAACTCACATAATCAAATTTAATTAATATTAATATATATATATATATAATGTAAATTAAAAGTAAATATAATAATTAAAAATCCCAAATGGGTTGAAGAAAATAAAGGCGTACATGAATGATGAAACAGATCAATTTTAGGGTGATTTGGGATGGAAGAATGGACAGTTCTTTTAAAAAGGGGAATATAAAGCCGATTAAAGCTGATGAAAAATTGTATAATGATGTAGGACTTTTTCATTTATCGATTTATATTATTTATTTATATTTATTTTATCATAGAAAAATAGTATATACATTATTATACAGTGAAAAAGATTAGACGTAAGCTCTACTTTATACATGCATAGATCAGATCAGTTTAACGTATAAATATTTGGCGGGTAGTATGAAAATGGTGGCACGTGACTTTGTCCTTTAGTTTGTGGTCCAATTATAAGAAGAAGAAAAAATAGGTTCGCGTGTTCTTCATTTGATTTCTCATCGTTCTGTGATCTGATGACATGAGGCCACACTGTCTTTTACTCCTAACGGTCGAATTCTATAGGGTTGTAGGCTCTGATACAACACTAAGTATTATTCACTGATTTAGATGCCTGCCACGGTGCCACCCATACAATCTCTTTCACTAGTACTATTTTTCCCTTTTTAGGGTTTATAAATATTTAAGTGTATTCCACTCATCACTCAATTAATCAAATCAAATTATATATACTATCATCCATACTCACTTGTATTTAAAATTTTGCATATCGGGATTATGGCCCAACTTTTTTTTTTGGTAAAAAGGGTACATTGCATAAATTAAAGAAGATTGTTTTAGTTTTACACTTATGGCCCAACTTTGAGAAGATGGCAATGGGTACCCTATAAAACGAGCACCCGCATTATCTGACTCGATTTAATAGGGTTAAGGTATTCTATAATCGGGTTCGGATAGGGTTTGAGTAGTAATATTATTACCCGTCACGGGTTCGGATAGGATACGGGTAGTAGGCTTAGGGTATTCATTACCCGAACCCGTTTAATAAAGAATGTGTTTTTAATTTAAATTTATATATTAGTTGCTTTGTTTTCAATAAAATAATAACTATTAAAATTCTTAAATTATTTTTCAGTATATTTATTTAACTTTAATTTAATTTTTATGACTCAAATTTAAAATTAACTTTGATTTTTATTTAAAAAATTATAAAAAATAATAATTTTTTATCGGGTTCGGGTTTTTAACGGGTATTTATTATCGGATACGAGTAGAGTTCGGGTATTAGATAATAATTTTTAATCGGGTTTGGGTAGGATTCGGATAATATATAACTTTATCGGGTTCGGGTTGTAGACACCCATTTTTGTCCTATATCCTTCAATTCTAAATCAATTTATTTCTTAATTGGCATTAGGGTCACATAGGGGCATTTCGGTCATTTTTGCACTAAGGGCATTTTGGTCATTTGTATATTCAAGGGCATTTCGGTCATCTTAGGTCCACTGTTAATTTAGAATAGCTAATTCATTTTAATCATCTAGATTGCATTTGAAAAAAGAAAAAATTTTAATATGTGCTTTTGACATTTTGCATATTATTTAGTATTTAGTATTGTTGCTTTATTCCTTTATTTATTTGAATCATTTATTTCTTAATTTGCAATTTGAGGGTATCTAGATCAATTTAGTTCGTATGGTCATTTGCATTTAATTAGATTAGGCCGATAAGACAAGTCACATTAAAAAAAAAACATCATTTTTTAATTACTTCATTTTTACGAAATGTTAAAGAAGCTTACATTTCATGTGCGTTTGCATATACAGTTACATTAACATTGGCCATTAACAAAGTTTACAAAGCATAAGAAGGCCCAAAGAAAGAGATTGTCATTTTGCAAATTGGCAGAACAAGTACAAGTTGCTCTAAATGGATGCTTCTTATCCAAATCCCTATCCTTTCTTGCTTCAAGTTGATCTCTCACCTTCAAATTCCAGTGGGTGTTGAAGCAAAGTTGAATGGTGCATATTCCATGGGCGAGTCTAATAAAGTCAGGAAGAAGGAGGGTCATTTTGCAAATTGGCAGAACAAGTACAAGTTGCTCTAAATGGATGCTTCTTATCCAAATCCCTATCCTTTCTTGCTTCAAGTTGATCTCTCACCTTCAAATTCCAGTGGGTGTTGAAGCAAAGTTGAATGGTGCATATTCCATGGGCGAGTCTAATAAAGTCAGGAAGAAGGAGGGCAAATGTTCCTCCCTGGTTTGAGGTGAAACACCATTAATTGGCGCACACCATTTGTTCAGGCAAGGCAGAAATGTGCCCCAGGGAGAGAACTTGTTGTAGGCCACATTGAACACAAAGAATGAGATTAGACCTCATCCTTGAATTGCCAATGAAGCCATGAAAAAGCAAAGGCAAATGTGTTAGCAGCAGATATGAGAAAATGCAAGTAAGAAGCAAAACAAGCATGTACAAGAGGGCAATCTAGAAGTCAAGAAGAGCACTAATGAATAGTAAAATGCAGAGCCTGTTGTAGTAGAGCAAAAAACAGTACACTAGCACATATAAGCACTTGAGACAGATTTGTCATGTACAAGAACTGAAGGTTGCAAATCATGGAAAACAATGAACAGGTCCGAGTAAATAGCAGGGCAACAGAGGCAATTGCAGAATATCAATACAGCAGCAGAATATAACAATAAAACATGGACCTTCATGCTTTGAATTACACAGTTTAACAAATAGAGCATTCCCACTTCAGTGTACATTGTTAGTTCATCAGACATACACATTCATAGCATCCTAGTTGCATTTCACATTTAAGACTAACAAAAATAGAGCATGGTATTCTTAGCATCATCCTTGAATCCACATCTACTAGTAATTTGCATTTTAGAAATATAGCCACACTGTTTTACATGTCACGGTTAGCATTGCATACGAGGCATTTGCATAGTGGACGTCTTTCAATATTCAAGCAAACCTAGCATTTTATACTAGTTAGCATATTCATCAAACTACATCTAAATGAGCATAGGACTTTTTAGACAGCATACACTGCATTGGCATATGTCCTGCACTAGCACTCTCAATTTCATTTCAAAGCAAAGAATCCTAGCATAATAATCAACAGGCAGAAACCAGAATAGAGCATTCGAATAATCATTTTCATTTCATAAGTGCTTTCTCTTCATTATTACCTAGTTGCATAAATAGGTTCCAAGTTCTTTCTCAGCAAGGCATCTTTTCTTTTTAGTAGGTTCCACACCAATAAACAAACTCAGCAAACAAATCAAATGAGGGGAAAGGGGGCGATTACCTTCTGAATTGACAAAACTCCTTTGGCGCATAAACCTTGTTTTAAGTTTCTCATTGGTCCACTTCACAAGCTAGCTCAGCACACCTGCAGACAAAGGAAAATTTGTTAAGAAAATCCAGTAAGCAAGTCAACAAAATGAAAAGAGAGAGGAGAATGATCATCGAGAGAAAGAATTCCTACCTGTGGCCACCTCAGCGATTTGCCAGCATCTCTTCTTTAACCGATTTTATAAGAAGACAAAATAGCAAATTTGGGTAAACGACTAATTGGCAAAATGGGAAAACAGAAAAATAGCTGGAGGTGGTGATGACTCAGCACAATGGCCTTCCCATTTCGCTCTAGCTTTATCCCAATCTTCAACAACTCTACAAGAAGACAAAAAATAAGAATAATTACTGGAAAATAAAAAAGAGAAAAATTTGAGGGAAAACGGTTGGATAAGGATGGTCAAGAGAGAGACTACCTGAGTTGTTAGGGTTGTGTAGACACCCGTTTTTGTCCGGTATCCTTCAATCAAGTTATTTCTTAATTGGCATTAGGGTCACATAGGGGCATTTTGGTCATTTTTTACATTAAGGGCATTTTGGTCATTTGCACATTCAAGGGCATTGGTCATTTTAGTCGACTTTTATTTTAGATTAGCTAATTCACTTTTAGTCATCTAGATTGCATTTGAAAAAAAATCCAAAAATATCTTAATGTTCACCTTTGGTTTTTTGCATATTGCATGACTTAACTTCATTTAGTAATTTAGTATTATTGCATTTTAATCATATAGCTTAAACCCTTTTAGTAATAAGTCTAGTTTTTAGTTGGCATGCTTTTATTCGTTTTTAAGTATACTAAGATATTTTCATTCATGTTCTTTTTAAGGTAAATTTTCATTTCCTAAATAGGTTCATGTTTATTGTCATCATATTCATGTTCATTAGGCATGTTAATATTTATTTTCCCATTAGTTTAGCTGCACATGTTCATTTTCCATTAAGCATGCACATATTTATTTTCATTTACCCATTAGTCATATAGGTATTCAATTGCACACGTGTCACTCATAATCCATGGTCATGCATTGACAATTTCAATCAAACCCATTCAGAAAAAAGGAGAGATTTACTTTATTGTCTTAGCTATTTAGTATACAAGAATGTTCCCATTCCAAGGTTCCTAAAGTCCGAAACAAAATAACAATAAAAATGAAAAAAAGAAATGGAGATGAGTCTCTTGACGCGTTAAAGTGAGCCCATTCCAAATACCTTTCCCCTGTTGCCTTACCCAAACCTGCGAAAAAAAAAAAAAGGAATGATGAAAAGAAAATTCAGAATGTTGTAGGTCCGAATTACATGGCAGCATTTCATTTTTCTTAGTAGCAAAATACGCCAAATAAGCATGGTTTGGTGAAGTATGTGTGGCATGAATGCCTCATGTGTGCAGATCATTAGAAGAGATTGTTTGGGCCAAGGTGATTCATGCAAGCAGTGGCATATGAAAGGCAAATGCAGTCAAAATAATGGATCATAAAAAATATGCTAAAGGCTCAACTCAGTAGCTGAATGCATCCCACTTTTGCTGCTATGTAGTGTGCTTGTGTGCAGGGAAGCTAAGTGAACCTGAGTATAGGATTATGCCAACAAGACAGAGTCCTATATAGCCCAATAAAATCAGCATGTAGGCACAACAAATTCCCACCAACAGATCAACAAGAGAATAGGAGGGTCTGTTTATGCACAAGAATAGAAAGATCTCCATGCATTTACATTTCAATGTTTTGCATACATCCATTGGCATTAGTCAAAATTCAAAAGAAAAAGCAGCATTCATTCAAATCTTAGCAGCATGGCTAGTTTAGCATTCAAAGTAATTTAACATTGCATCTTCAACAAAGCATCACCAACATGTAGGACAATCCCTTTTCATTTATGCATTTCAGTTATTTAACTTCACTTGAAAATAAGGCACTAGGCAAACTTACATTCGGTATACATTTCATTTTGAGCATTACCAAGACTAGCAAAGGGAAAAACAGAACCAATACAACATGAATTGAGTCACAACCGCAAAAACAGCAAGCAAGATTACCAAACGCAATCTAGGGAATTAGAATTGTCAATTTCCCAAGTAGTTACAGAGAGAGAAAGTGGTTCACCTGCAGTTGTTCCCTTCTCATTGGTTTCAAAAGGCCAGCTCATTCCATTTGCAACAAAATTCATCTGCAGAGGCGAATACATGAAGAGCAAGTTGAAAGAGCCAATAAACAGACAAAAGGGATGAGAGAGAGATATACATGTGACAACAAGGCTATTACCCTCACATGTAGCAGCAAATTGTGCCTGAGATGGTCCTCACACTGTTTCGCCTCAAAATCGACACCTGCACAAGCCAACAAAAAAAAAGGAATTAATTGAAAATAAAATTGGCAGGAAAGGACAAATATTAGGGGGCCATTGGATTAAGAATATACAGTGGAGATGGTCTCTCTCTAGAGACTATATATTCATTGTTATCTTACTGTGAAGGAAAAAGAAAAAAAGGGTTTTTGAAGGGGAGAGGCTTCAAGGTTTCTGGGTTCTAGTTTGAGGCAAGAAAAAAGGTTAGAGTTTCAAAAGGAGGTAGCTTTCGAGAGAAAACTCTAGGGTTCTTAAATCCATCTTTTTACAGTAAAAATAAATACAAAAATACAAAAAAAAGGAAAACAGAGGGTTTTAGAAAGGGTATTGGAGAGGAAAGAGACTAGGTTTCAAAAATTTAGATTCGGGATTTAGAGGTTTGAAGGTGGAATTTAGATTAAGTCTTCATAGCAGAGGGTATAACGGTATAGTTTAAGTAGGAATAAGGGATTTCCCGGCGGTTCCGCCGCCGGGATTTGGAGGTTTAAGTTTCGGTTCAAGCAAGTTTTAGGATTTCGGAGTTATGTATTTCGGATTTATGATTAGTTTAGTGAGAAGGGAGAAGGAAGGGAGTCGAGAAGCATACCTTGGAATGGTTTGATCCGGCGGTGGGATATGGAGATCGGAAGCTTTGATTTTAGTACGGTTTAGGCTTGTTTGGGAGGTTTAGGGGTTGCTTTTGGCGAAACCAACACTGCCGTTGGGTTTAGGGAGCCGAGGAGAGCATTTCTGCAAAGTTTCAGCTTTAACGGAGAATGACCGGAGCTCCGACAAGGCGAGGAGTGGCGGCGGAAACCAGAGGATGGCGGCGGCTAGGTTAGGGAAGAAGAAGAGATATGAGGAAGGGAAAAGAGATGGGGTTTTATACAAACCCTAGAACCCGACCCGTTTCCAATTTGATGACCCGCGGTCCGACTCGCTTCAGGTAAGGGTTTAATTCTTTTCAATTAAGTCCCTACATTAGTGCAATCAGGTTCTAGTTCCGTGCAATTGAGTCTTATTAGTCATAGTTTAGTTCAATTTGAGATTTAGGTTAGTAATTAATTTGAATTAGTTTTTAGTTTTCAATGATTAATTAATTTAGATTTTTACAAAATTAGATTTAATTAACTCGGGATTGATATTAGTGACTTGGTCTTTAGTAAAAATAGTTTGGAAAATTGCTAGATAATTTAGAATCCAAAAAGAGATGTTTTTGCTTGGATAGTGTAGTTTATGTGGTTAAGTAAATTAATTTTAGAGCTTAATAATAAAACGATTAGAAATTATCTTAGTAATGTGGAAATAAAAATGCATTTTGGGAAGTTAGTAAATTAGAATTTGGGTTTTAGATATGTTATTTAAGGTTTGGGCTCTGATGCTTATAATTGGATGGTTTGGGCTTAATACTTATTTACTCTTTGGGCTTAATGGTTTTAATCCAACATAGGTATAATAAAATTACAATTTAGGAATAGTTACATATGCATTCATATTTAAATTCCATACTAATATTGTTGTTGCCATGATCATGAGACCAAAATTAAAAGGATTCTCGTGAAGGGAAAGGAGAGCGACTCATTCATGCGTGTCTAAGTTTGCCTGACTTCTCCCGGAGGCTTGGAAATTTTCGGAGGTCGTTTACCATTTATTGGGAGGCGGCCAAAGGGGTTCCTCGTATAATTGAGGGGTAAATTAAAATCCAATTGGAGTTTCATGCATCATGTGCATCCATGCGTTTAAGAGTCCAGTGTATCAATAAATTAAGAATCATGGAAGAAAAATCTAAAAAGAGAAAGAAGGAGAATGTGGTCAACCAGAGAAGTACAAGGGTAATCAGTAATTCAATTCATAGTCAATTAGTCATCAGTAAAAAGAGTAAGAAACAATATTCAGTAAAAAGAGTAAGAAAAGAGCCATCAGTAAAAAGAGTAAGAAACAGTATTCAGTAAGAAAAGTAAGAAAAGAGTCATCAGTAAAAAGAATAGGAAACAATATTAAGTAAGAAAAGCGCAATAGTAGTCAACAAAGAGTAATTGTAATCAGTAAGAAGTCAAGTGGTGATTAGTAAAAATTGAAAAGGCAATCAGTAAAGAGTAATCAGTGAAGAAAAATGGTAAAGAGTAAAGAGTAATCAGTAGAGGAAAATGGTAAAGAATGAAGAGTAATTAGTAAAATGGTAAAGAGTAAAGAGTAAAGTAAAGAGGGGTCAGTTAAAAGAAAATGGTAAAGAGTAAAGTAAAAAGTAATCAGTAAAGAAAAAATGGTAATCAGTAAAGAGTAATAGTAATCAGTAAGAAGTAATGGTAATCAGTAAAAAGTAAAAAGGTAATCAATAAAAAGTAAAATGGTAATCAGTAAAAAGTAAAAGTAATCAGTGAAAAGTAAAATGGTAATTAGAAAAGAGTAAAAGGGTAATCAGTAAAAAGTAAAATGGTAATTAGTAAAAAGTAAAGAGTAATCAGTAAAGAAAAAAATAGTAAAGAGTAATCAGTAAAGAGTAAAGAGTAAAAAGTAATCAGTAAAGAAAAAATAGTAAGGAGTGAGAAGAAATCAGTAAAATGGTAAAGGATAAAGAGTAATCAGTAAAGTAAAATGGTAATCAGTAAAAAGTAAAGAGTAATCAGTAAAGAGTAAAGAGTAATCAGTAAAGAAAAAAAAAGTAAAGAGTAAAGAGTAAAAAGTGATCAGTAAAGAAAAAAATAGTAAGGAGTGAGAAGAAATCAGTAAAATGGTAAAGGATAGAGTAATCAGTAAAGAAAAATGGTAAAGAGTAAAATCTTAATCAGTAAAAAGTAATGGCAATCAGTAAAGAATAAAATATTAACTAGTAATCAGTAAAGAGTAATCAGTAAAAAGTGAATAAAAATGGTATTTAATAATTTAAGTTGAAAGAAAATAGTTGATATTCAATAATCCTTTAAAAAGAAAAGTAAAGTAAGAAAAGGGTAAAGAAGGATATCTAAACAAGGAAAATAAATAAAAGAAGAAAAGTCAGTTTTAAGAAAAAAATAAAGAAAAAAAGAAGAGAGTCTAAAGGCATGAAAATATTCAAGAATAGTAGCAACCAATAATAGAAACCCATAATTAAGTCTAGACTAGTCAGTGCCGTCTTTTGACGGGCGTCGTGGGAGTGCTAATCCTTCCCCACGCGTACCCGACTCCCGAACCCTTAGGACTCTGGTTAATAGACCGTTTATTAGGTTTAGTGTTACCTTCGCCAAGCCAGGGCTAACATTAAGCTTAATAATCTTATAGGTGGCTAATCACACCTAGGTTAAAAAAAGATTAGTGGCGACTCCCATAGGATTTCAGTAGTAGTTTTCCCCCTCTTTTAAGTCGTTCAGCGGTAGGGTTCGGACCCCCCGGACCCGCACGTTGCGACAGGTTGGGAGAATGATATAAATACATGATTTTCATCTCCCTGGTACGGAACACAGAGATAATTTTTTGGGGAAAAATCGAGGGTTCTTTCTTTGCTTTCTCTCTGTCTTTTTGGGGTCTTTGAACAAAAAAACAAGGGTTGAAAAAAAAAGGGGCCTCGTAGTGAATGAACAAAGAGGAATCCATAGATTCCGCTTAAACATCACTTTGCCCTTTTAACTCTCGGTTTTCAAGGGATTTAAGATCAAAATTTTGCAATTTTCTTCTTGTTATTTGAGGGATTTTAGTTTATAAGCTTGGGGAATCAAGAATCATGGGTTAATTGTGATAAAAATGGGGGAATCGGAAGGGATCTAAGATTCGGTAGAGTTAGGGTTTGTGTTATTTGAAGAAGAAAAAGTGAAAAGGGAAGAAGAAAAGGGACGCAGCTTAAGGAGAGAGCAGGGACCAAATGATGACGTTTTTGTAAGTCTCTTTCTGATTCTTTCAATTTTAACCATCTTTTTTTTTAATTGTAGTTATATTAGGACTGCTCATGTTAGTTTGTTTCAATTTGAGGCTTGGTTATATGGGATTGTTTCAATTGGATGCTTGTTTAAGTTTCTTTTTCTTATAAAGGTGCTAAATTTAAGCAATATGTAGTTAAATGACTGATTCCATGTTAGATTTGCATAAAAAATTCATGGCTTTTTAATTTCCAAGTTGATATTTGAATAATTTGTCCAAGATTTAGAGATTAAGTCCAAAGTTTTGATCATGAGTAGGACCAAAATAAGTCCTTTGACTTACATGTTAAACTTTTGTTCAAAAAAGTGGCTTATATTAATGTACTTGTTAATCTTTGCTGGTGAATGAATGAATCCTAGGGTTTAAATGCTCATTTATATAAATTTAGGATGTATTTAGCTTAAAGATGGATTATTTAAATTAAAGTTGATTGACAAAATGCTAAAGCTTAGGGTTTTATGTTAAGTCAACCTAAATATCTAATCTTTAGGCTAAATTTTGCATGGTTAGGATTAATTTAATTTGTGAATGTTTGTGGAGTTGTCCTTAAAATGAAATTGAAGTCTTGAATCTAAGGTTTGTCTTTTTAAGTTTATATTGGTTCAAAGTGGTTCCTTAATCCCATTTTTTAAAGTTTATTTCAATTGAAAAAATTAGAACTTTGATTCAAAGTTTGAATTTTCAAACTAAAGCTAGCCTTGAAACATGGGTATAAGCCATTTTTATTGGGTTAGCATTAATTTGAAAGTCATGGCCTTGAATTAAAGACTTGACTTTTTAAATTGAAATTAACTTAGGAAGGGGATTGATGAATTCATTTGAGTTAATGTCAACTTAAAAATTAAGATTTTGGTTAAAGACTTGGTTCTTTTTAGGTTTAAATTAATTGAGCAATTGGTCCAAGTTTCTTGTGCTAAGCTTTACTTGATTTGGTCCTTGATTTTGGATTTATTTTTTATGCACATTGTTGATTTGTGTTCTATGCCCCTGAATTTGGCTGA
The DNA here is from genome assembly GCA_001974805.1 of Corchorus capsularis. Taxonomy (NCBI): domain Eukaryota; kingdom Viridiplantae; phylum Streptophyta; class Magnoliopsida; order Malvales; family Malvaceae; genus Corchorus; species Corchorus capsularis. Next base: position 32,401 of record AWWV01011630.1, read on the forward strand.
CTGTTTTTTTTAGTGTGCAGAAAAGTCCCCAGAATTGTCCAGTTTGGCCCTTAGCTTTAATTTATTTGTTTTCAATTGGGATTTGTAATAATTTAGTAATTCAGTAAAAGTAAAGTAGAGTGTAATCATATGCATCTCATGTTTATATGTAATTAATTATAATTGTTTGCATTTCATGCCACCTTTATCCGTTTCAATTAATAAAGGGGTGTTTTTAGCTACGACGGACAAATCTCGGGTTAAGGTGCAAGAGCACGATCTTTCGAGATTTCGCCCCGAGATTGATTGGCTTCCACGAATATCCCTGGAGGACCGGGCTAGGTTCGTGAAGGTCAATTCAAGTAAACTCTTTTTTATTAATCAACTAATAAAACTAGACCTTGCATTCATCATCTCATACATGCATTAGCTAATATTTAGGTCAAAAATGGAAAAAGAAGAAAAAAAATGAAAAATAAGAAAATTAAAAGATATAATAAAATGGTTTGCAAAAATGTTTTCCCAAATCATGTTCTCTTATTCAGTTTTCAGAAAAATTAAAATTGGTAATCAAGACTTTTTAAGACTTAAACAGTGGTTTTCAAACTCAAATCAGACTTAGTTTCAGGATTAGTAATCAATAAAAGAGGGAAAAAGTTTTTCCAAAAAGGATAAAAAAGAGAAGGTTTTCTCGCCATTTTTAGGAGACTAAAATGGGAATTTTCAAAGTAAAATAAAAGACTTTAAGAACAAAAAATAAAAGGTTTTATCACAACATTTTCAAAATTTCTTCCCGGTGCGGAAGGTTCAGCAAGAGAACAGACAATGAAAGAGAATCGAAACAAAATTTATCGACTGTGGTTCGATCATATTCTTCGAATTCTCGACATGGTTCTTAAAAAATGATTTTATTTTCTTTTATACCCCTTTTCTGATAATAATCAAGATAAAAGTAACCTTTAAATATTAAACCCGTATAAGATTTAGTTTAGACTAGAGGTACCGTCGTTTGACGGGCGTTGTGGGGGTGCTAATCCTTCCCCACACGTAACCGACTCCCGGACTCAGGTTTTAGTTCGTGGACCGTAGAATTAGACTTAGTGTGTCCGTCGTCAAGCATGGCCCATTAGGTCTAATAATTATAGGTGGCTAATCACACTTAGACAAAAAAGATTAGTGGCAACTCTCTTTTCCAAAGTCGTTTCGGCAGGCTCCCCCGGACCCGAACGTTTCGACACGGGTACCTCAAAAAATGTGGGTACCCGACCAACTGCCAACCTTATTTGAAATGGTTTAGTTCTAAGTGATTTGTAAAAGAGAGAATCGTGAGAGGAGGGATCCTTGAGTGTGCCTAGAGGAGATCTTCTCTGACAATCAAGTTAGTAGAGCTCTTCTAATGTGTGAGAGCTTGAGAGCTCTAATGAGAATGAGAAAATGAGAGATAATGGAGCCATATCTTGACAATTTTACCTTAAATATGAGGCTTTGGGTCTTGGTAGGTTTCATGTGTCTATTAAGTAGGCCATTGGGCTCGATTTATCTTGGCTCAACAGGGACATTAGTGTGTTTTTAGTGACCAAGGCTAGTGTTTACTTTACTCAGATGACTCATCCTTTTTAGGTAAAGGTGAAGCTGGTGCAGTGCTTAGAGACCACCATGGTATATGGCTTGGGGGTTGTGTCAGAAGAATTCCCTTGGCCAATAGTTTCCAGGCAAAGTTATGGTGATTTAGAGATGGATTAATGCTGGCCATATCCTTCACATCACTAAACTTTTGATTTGTGTTGATTCGAAGCGTGTCCTCATTTGGTTCATAATTCTCCTGTTGCACATCATCACTTGGAAAACATTATTGATGACTACAAGTCTCTGATGCGGCTGCAAGATGGAGCACAGGTACAGGGAAGCCAATCGAGTGGCTGTTTGTATTAAGAAAAGGAATGAAAGAAACTAAAATCGTAGTTCGATTATCTGATTACAATCGTATTTATACAAGGTATTCGTAACTAACTTTAACATGCCAAAACTATACCATTTTGACTCTATTAGCCCCCTAAAACTGGAATATATATATATACACATATATAGGGTAATTATTTGATACACCGGCAGTATAAATTTTGGACTCCACAAGCGAGTTGTGGAGTTGACACATATCCATTTTTTGAATTAATTAAGTTTTAAATATTTCAATCTAGTCCCTAAAGGACACATGTCACCTTTCAGGACCCGCTTGTGTAGTCTGCTAAACTCCACTGACGGTGTATTATATAATTTTCCATATATATATATATATATATATATATATATATTATGAATTCCAAGTTTAGCAAAAGCTTCAGTAAGAGAAATATTCGACAATCCTTTTGTGAAGCAATCTGCTAATGGTTTTGTTGTTGAAACTGGTAAAAGCACAATGAGACTTTCTTGAAGTTTAGTTCGTACCACGTGGCAGTCGATCTCAATGTGCTTAGTCCTCTCATGAAAAGTTGGATTCTATGCAAGATAGATCGCAGACGGCTTGTCGCAAAAAATTGGAGTAGGACTAGAAAAATGAATCTGCAGATCCTTCATCAAATAACTTAACCACTGGATTTCACAGGTAGTAGTTGCCAAAGCTCGATATTCAGGTTCAGAAGAGCTACGACTGACAGTGTTTTGCTTCTTAGACTTCCAGGAAACCAATGAAGAACCTAAGAAGATACAATATCCAGTAATAAATTTTCTTGAATTAACACATGTGCCTAGTCTGAATCTGAATAGGCTGTAAACTTCAATCACTTGTTGATGAAAAGAACAACCCTTGTCCTATAGTCCCTTTGAGATATCTAAGGACCCGATGAACATTTGAAAGATGCTCTGAAGTTGGTGAATCCATAAACTGTGCCAATTGTTGAACTGAGAAGCTAATGTCAGGTATGGTGGTGGTGAGGTATTAAAGCTTTCCAATGATCTTTTGATATTGAGTTGGATCTGCCAGAGGAGTTCCTTGTTCCTTTGATAATCTTGTACTTGGTAGAGTAGGAGTTGGACACGGTTTTAACTCAAGAAAATCAGCATCATTTAGTAAATCTAATGTATACTTTTTCTGGCATATGTTGATTCCCTTTGATGATCAAGCCACTTCAAGTCCTAAGAAAAATTTGACTTCTCTAAGATCCTTTATAGTAAAACTATCACGAAGAAACTTCTTTACTTCATTGATTTGCTCCATGTTATCACCAGCTAAGATGCAGTCATCCACATATACCAGAACTGCCAAGTAACTTGATTCTGTAATTTTCAAGAACAATGTGTGATCTGCATCTAATTGTTTGAATCCATACTCAAGTATTGCTGATGTAAGCTTAGAGTTCCATTGCCTACTAGCCTGTTTCAATATATATAAAGATTTTACCAATCTGCGGACCTTATTAGAATCAGCTTGATAACCTTCAGGCAACTTCATGTATACCTCTTATTTAAGATCCCCATGTAAAAAGCCATTATTAATGTTCAATTATTGCAAATGCCACCCTTTGATGGCTGCCAAAGCAACAAGCACCCTCATTGTTGTCATCTTTACTACTAGAGAAAAGGTATCTATGTAATCTATTCCTTCTTGTTGGGTATACCCTTTTTCCACTAGTCGTGCCTTATATCTTTCAATTATGCCATCTGCTTCTTTTTTTTTTTAACCCATTTACAGCCTATAATAGTCTTCCCTTTTGGTAAATCTACAAGCTCTGATGTATTATTTTTCTATAGAGCTTCAATCTCAGCTTACATTGCTTCTTGCCAATGTGGTTCCTGTTCTACTCACTTGTAATTTTTAGGCTCTTCTTGTTGATCTAGAGCTACTGCAAAAGCTTGATGCTGTGAACTGCGCTTGGAGTAGCTGAAAACATTTTCCAGCTGGTGTGGACTAGTGAACATTCATAAGCTGTCAAATAAGATGGTTTTGTTCTCTATCTAGAGCTTTTTCTAGTAGGTTGTTGATGTATAACATCTCCCTGGTTTGGTATAATATCTGATGGTAAAATGACATTTGAAATGTTTGAAGAAATTTCTGGAAAAGATGAGTTTTCTAGGAAATTCTGGGTTTCCTGATGAACAGGATGAATTGTATGAACAGGCTGATCAGAATTAGAAATAGATAAAGAAATTTGATTGGAGGGAAAAACATTTGTGTTTTCAAAAGGTGTAATACATATATGTGAATTGTGAGGAGCATTTGAAGTAGTAGGCTCATCAACTAAATCGAAAACACCTATATTTGACAGATTTGGTAAAACAATACCATGCATATTGAAGTTCATTCCCCTGTAAACTATTAGAATAAGGAAATATATGTTCATAAAAAGTAACATCACAAGAATTGAATAGTTTATGAGAAGAGAGATTATACAACTTGTAACCTTTTACTCCTGATGAAAAACCAACAAAAACTGCTTTGATACTTCTGGAATCAAACTTGTTTTTAATGTTAGAATGATTAGAATGTAATACCTCAAAAGGAGAAATACCATTCAAAGTTGGAGTTGGTTTTCTATTAATTAAATACCCAGAATGTAAAACACACTCACCCTAAAAAGAAATTGGCAAACTTGATTGAAAACGAAGAGCTCTAGCCACATTGAGAATATATTGATGCTTCATTTCCACAACACTATTTTGTTGAGGTGTTTTGACACATGATGTTGATGAACTATACCATGAGCTTGAAAGAATTCAGGAGTACTGAATTCTTGACCATTATCTGATCTAACACATTTCATAGAAGCATTAAACTACACCTTAACATAAGTAATGAAATTCTGCATTATAATCCGAGCCTCAGATTTGCTCTTCATAAGAAATATCCAAGTAAATCTACTGAAATCATCTACTATAGTAAGAAAATACCTTTGTCATTTAAATGAGGGAACATAATTGTCCCCCCATAAATCTATGTGAATAAGATCAAAAGCTGCAACACTGACAGTAGAGCTAAGAGGAAAAGGTAATCTCTTTTGTTTAGATTTATGACAAGTTTCACATACATCAATAGTAGAAACATTAGGAAACAACATTTTTAGGCGAGGCATAGACAAATGTCCAAGCCTATTATGCCACAAAACAGAATCATTCTTATCAACAACATTAACAAAAATGGAATTAGCAAGAGTTGAACTAGGCAAAGATAAAGCATTTGAAGCATGCAATCTGTATAATCCTTGTGAGTGTTCAGTAATTCCAATCTTCTATCACTGCTGAATACCCTGAATAATAGCATGAGAAGATAAGACTATAGCACATCAATATAAATCATAGGCTAAGTCAAGAACATAAATAATATCAGAAATTATCAAGGATTGAGTGAGTTGAATTGTGCCAATGTGTGTGACTTGAACTCTAGATTTATTAGGCAATGTAACAGACACATTAGTAACAACTTTAAATGAAGTAAAACATGCTAAAGAACAAGGTATGTGATCGATAGCTCCTGTATCTAAAATCCAGTCATCATGTCTAGGGACATTATTAAGGAAAACATTCATGCTAATATGAGGATCAATATCACTATTTGAAGAAATCAAACCTAAAGTAGAGGGAGCAGATGAGTTAGGCAAGATAATTGCATTAACATGATGTTGAGATCCATTCATGCCTTGCAATATCTGTACCAATTGGTCATATTGATCCTTTGTAAATTGGAATGCAGGAGAAGCATTCTGAGTATTTGAAACATTTTGAGCATGTGAAACACTCTGTACATATGGAACATTCTAAGCATATGAAAGCATCTGAGTGTATGGAGTTGACACATCTTAAACAGAACCATCAAGGACCTCAACTGCATTAGCATGATGTGTAAGTTTCTTGCTGCCATGCTTGAAATTGGCCGGATAACCATGTTTTTGGTAACATTTCTCAATTGTATGGCCTTAAAAACCACAATGAGTGCATTGGGGCCTCTTAGAAACATTAGTAAACTCTATTAGATTGCTTGGCCAACTATGCTAAAGAAATGGAGGAATCCTTTAACACTTTTATTTCTATTCCTTCTTTTTATTTTTGATACTTTTTATGGATGATTGTACGGGTCTTAATATGCCCAAAAATATAAAAACTTAATTTCTTTTTATCTATTTTTTCCTTTTAACCAAAAAAAGAGAGGCTATTAGTGCCAAAATAAAATCTTCTTACTAGTCTTACTGGGTTGATAATGTCAAAGGCATAAATTCCTACAATCTTCCCAACAGATCATGTGTCTAAATATAATGCTATGTATATAAAGACCGTTGTCATGCATCTTGACTTTCACCAACAATTGTTGGTATATAATGCACATTTTTTGTTGGTACGTAATCAATGTAAATTGAATTAGAAGTTCAGAACCAAAATTATGACATTTTTTTTTGGCAATAAGAAAGGAAAAATTATGACAATTTTAGTTAGCATAAAATTCTATATAGATAAAAAAAAGTATGAAAAATATTTTTTTTATATATTTACAAGTTAATTTTGTTCGAGCCGAGTTGGTTCACTATGGGGGTAAAGCTCTCCCAACAATGGTTTTCTCCATTTACAAGACTCGAACTCGAGATCTTGCTTAAGGAGAACAAATGTGAATCCACTTGAACCAATCACTTGTCAATAAAGTATGAAAAATATGACCCAGTGATAAACTAAGTACTCCTTTAATTTCCAAATTTCCAATCAGCCTAAAAATATCCAACGAAGATTGATGAGGAGAGTTGATATATAGGAGACAGAAAAGGGTTGGTTAATTAGATTTGCAAGTCGAAAACATATGCCATATATGATATATGTTGTGATACTTCGAAATTTTGCTTATGGAGTTTGTGACTTTAGCTGATCCCGAAGATGAAAATTATTCGTATTTGAGTCTAGCATTTTATATAGGCCAAAAATCTAGTGGGTCTTCTGACACTGAACACGTGGTTAACATGTGCTAGGTCCATATGATTTTAATTCTTTTTTTTCCCCATTATGTAAGTAATAATATTTTTTTGTGAAAAAGAAAAGAGAGAAAAAGGGTGGTTTCTATTATTCAAGCTTAGCCTCATATGGTATTGTTCTATCAAAAATAAACAAAGACCTATATATATAGCCATGGATCACGTCAATCTATATTCTATAGACATGAATTATGTTCCAAGATGAGCCATTTTACATACAAAAGACACATATGATGCAAGGTCAGATCTTCACTTCAACTAATGATTATCTACTTATCCATTTTTTTTTTTGTGAAATACTTATCATCTTTAAAACATTTAAACAAAGAGTTATTACTATACTAATAAATAATGGCTTTATTTAACAAGATTTCAAAGCATAATGTATGTCAGAGAAGAATTTTCTAACATTAATCTTTTATTTAAATTTAAAGGAAAAAGGTATCATCCATAAAATGTTTGTGAAATTCTTAAAAGATGAGATAATAGTTCATATAATATATATTGTATTCTTTTTTTTTTTTAAGAATAGCATATTGTATTCTTTGTCTTCTTTTTTTTTTAATATTTACAAGTTAATCTTGTTCGAGTCGGGTTGACCCACTATGGGATAAAACTCTCCTAACAATGATTTTCTCCATTCACAAGACTCGAATCTGAGACCTTACTTAAGGAGGATATGTGTCAAACCACTTGAACCAACCACTTGGTTATTTTGTATTCTTTGTTTGTGAAAAGGTAACGCATTTAATTAAAATGACAAACAAGTTATGAAAACAGACTGTAACAAATAAAGATATGTGATGAGAACATTAATTTTTTGTTTGTACTAATTCTTAGGTATCCGGTGATCATATTGTGCCTAGATTAATTTGGAGTCGAACTGTATCAGACCCCATAAGGGGGAAGGTCTCCCAGCATCTGTTTTTACCATTAACAAGACTCGAACCTATGACCTTACTTAAAGGACATTAAACTCATTCCACTCAACCTAATGTGTTGGTGATGAGACCCTTAATCCTTATAAATCAAAATTGTTAGCCCTTATTTGTTCAAATTATTATAACATTATAAGTCCTTGAATGAAAGGATCATATATATATATATGTGTGTGTGTGTGTAACCTAATTTGAGAAAGTAAACATTTAAAAAAAAAGGTTGAATCGATCATGAATTATAATACAATATATTTTTAGTGTAAAGTTTAGACTCCACAGACGGATTGAGATGTTGACATACACTTCATTCCTTAATTAATTTTGTATTTAATATTAAAAACTATTCCCTAAAAGACACATATTAACCATTAAACTCCGCATGTGTAGTTTGTTAAACTACACTGACAATGTATTATATAATTTTTTCTTGAAACATTGCAAATATATAGAATTTTATACAATTATTTTCTAATCTAATTTAGATTTATATAATATTGGAAAATTTGAAGAATTTTAAAAAGTTTTTTGCTAGTGTTAATTAAACAAACCAAAAAGTTGAAATTGTAATAAATAAAAGAAAAATTGGAAAACACTAATTAGAAGCTGAAACGAAAGTATCTCTTTTCTCAAATATGTCCACTCAACCTAACGAAAGTATCTCTTTATTTGTTCAAAAAGAAAGAGGGAGAAGTACTTAATTAAGCAGATAATATATTTGGCGCCAAAGCAAAAGCCTAAATTAGTGCAACGGCCAACGGGCAAATCTTTTGCGTACCTTCACTTAGCAATTGTGCGATGCGTTATCAAAGAAAAAAGCAAGTGTGCGATTCGTGAACAAAATTAAAAAGAAAAAAAGAAAGAAATGGTAATGGAATATAAAAATTTATAACAAAATAAGGCGTGGGAAGAAAATCATATTAGAAAAAAATGATAAACAGTTTTCTCTAATACTCAGTAGCAATAGCATTCTTACCCAGGTTATTATAAATCATATCTATATTGATTATAAAGTCAAAATCTGAGTTTGTCTCACAAGTTGACTCGTGAGACAAACTCAATTTTTTAAAAATTCAAAACAAAATAAAAACTATCCATCTTAAAAACTACCATAGAGGATAAATATAATATTAAATTTTATTTATATTTATCCATTTAATAAAAACTATCACAAATTACCTTATAATAATTATTTTATTTTCATATATACTCATTCACGTAATGAATGCCATGTGTCTTGTATGTATCTATTAGAAAATCAAATTAGATCTCTAGCTTCACTTGGTACTCAAATATTCTTAATATTTATGTAATTAATTAATTGCAACGAGAGAAATATGTTATAGCTGGTTTTTCATTTGCAAAGCATGGGTTTTGGAGATTATAGAGAAATTCTTACAATGAAGTGAAGGATTTTTCTCAATTTAATTAGTAGATTTGATGAACTTAAAAAGATGTAAGGATTTTTCTACAATATGATATTCCCCCATCGGGAAAGCTGACTTTTGAGTTTTGACTATATATCATGTTGAGTTAATTGCAAACAATTGATTCAATCATAGATAGATGAAGAATAAAATTGTTTTGTATGATATCACATGGTATAACTTTCAAATTAAGACAACAATGATAACGATTTATACAAATCTTATAATTAATGTGGATATTAATAAAATGTTGTCTTTGGGTTTAGAGAATTAATTAAGTTTTTAAAAACAAAATTGTGTAGAAACCCATACGCTTAAGCTTATCCTTAATGTATTTAAATTCGTATACTTAATGTCAATGTCATCATCATTATTCTCCCTCCCCTCAATCTCATTCTTATGCATCCAATTAGAAAAACCTCTCTAGACCATTCCATTTTGGAAATTTTTTTTTTTAAAAAAAATGTGTGGAAAGTGGAGATTGAAACAATTGTCATTAAATTCAAACAATTGAAGATAAAGGCAAGAAGGATGACTAAAAAATTCAATCAAATTTGGATGTGTGGAAAGTGGAGATTGAAAGAAAAAGTTGAATAAAAGTTTCTAGGTTTGCTTTCTCCCTTGTGATTAACTTATAATAATTCTTCAATATTCATGATCATCATTACCCTTTTAGTTACATTTATATATATATATATATATATATATATATACTACATATTATTTGAATAAACATATGAAAATTACTAAAAAAATCCCTACCCCAGATTAATGAGGAACAAGAGAACTAATTTTTTTCGTCTTTTCACATTTGGCTGATTACTTAAATGCCCTAACTTTTGATTCTTGAGGTGATTAAATAACTAGATTTTTTGGTCATTTCTCATTTGACTTTAATAGTGTAGCAGAATTACTAAAAGATCCCTACCCCGAATTAACGATGAGGTGGGTGGAATTACTAAAGGATCCCTACCCCGAATTAATGATGAGCTGGAGACGTAATCTTTTTCGTCTTTACCTACCTGTCAGATTACTTAAATGTCCTAACTTTTTATTCTTGAGATGATTAATTTTTTTTTTGGTCATTTATTGACTTTGTTTTTTTCCTGTCGATTATTTTTACAAAAATCTATATCTAAAAAAGGAAATAAAACAATTCCAATAAACACGTCAATGCAGGTTGTTGTCATTTTTTTAAAGACCAGAAACCGAATTATATATATTATGCTTCCTATATTCCAATTTGAGTTTGACTTTGTCCAAAAATTCATAGAATTGGCTAAAGGAGCTGCGTACCATTGGAAATGGTGAACGTCAAGGCAGTCTGCGTATTAATCCTTCTCCGCAAAGACCAAGGTCTGTTGGCCAGATTCAGCATGGCCCAAGCATTGAAGATTGTGATTAGAAGGCAAAAAGTCTTTATACTCATTTGAACTTAAAAATTATGTTCTACAGATCATGTTTGATTCATATATGTTTGAAACAATGGAATCTTACTTTTTAAGTATCATATGATCAAGAAATTCTTATATATTTACGGAGAAAATCTTTTAATATATGCATGGTGTTGAATCACGATTCTAACAAAAGAACACTTGTAGCGCCAGCACGGGCCAATCAACTTGTTATTATTATCTATATATTAATATTAACTATATTAATATTAACGTGTGAGTCTCTAGTTAAGAGAAATGATGATAAATTTCACCCTAATCCCTAACTTAATTTAGATGCTAACAACGCGATAATGCACGATCGAAAATTTGCAAATCACATCATTTTCAGTGATGCAACTAAAATGACTTATTAGTAATGGAAGAAATGATTTCAAAGTAGAAAATGAATGCTAAGCAATTGACTAAGATATATCTTTTGAAACTTAATTTGAAAATAACATTGTGGTTGGTTTATAAACAAGTATATATGTTTTGAAACTAATAAGGTAAATTATAGTTGAGTAAATTGACTGAAGTTGTTAAGATATTATTAATAGTATTTGTAGGATAAATGTACATCAAGTTGGCAACATTTCAAATTAAGAAAATTTAATCAATCCTTTTTCCCCTAAACATTTTTGTCTCAAGAATTTTCTACATTTTTTTTGGAATCTATATCTCATATCCACCCTAGGTACTCAAATTTAAAAATTCCATAAGCATGTTTAGAGAGTTTACCTAAAAATGATTTGTAGAGTTCTTTTTTTCCCCTTTTTATAAAAAAATTATGATTTTTTTATAATTACTAGGAATTACTTTCTATTTTTTAACAATTATATTTGCAAGAACAAATAAGTTGTGGCGAATTCAAACCTAATATTCTAAAATAAGTGATGTAAATAGCGAATTCTTTTATGAAACCTATTAATAATCAGAAACACATTTATTTTTATTTTTACTAGTCGTTATTTTCACGTGCCTTGCACGCGACCTAATATGTTTAAATTAAATTAAAATTAAAATCATAAATATATTACTAATTTTATCCTAAAGAAGCATATTATTATAGATGGCAAAATTTCACTCGAGTACGGGTATCCAACTCGATTGCTTGAAACCAAACATTATCCAACCTGATTCGACCAAAAAATTAGCTCAATTTGAAGTCGAAATGACCCGACCTCAGATCCTTAATGACCCGAACCTGAATCGACCCGAATCTGATCAATCCGGGAGATTAATCTAAAATTACCCGAATCGGGATTAATTATATTTAAATAACCCGAATCTGAAATGAAATGAACCTGAAAATCGGAGGCTCAAACCCGAATATCTGAACCATATGACCCGAAACTGAAAAAAAACCTGGACAAAAATTGACCAAAACCCAAATGACCCAACATTTGAGCGATCCGAATCCAACCCAACCTAAAATTGAAAATTTATTAAACCCTTTTAACCCAAAATTTCCTTAACCCGAAACTAACCGAACTCAAATCCAACCCGACCAAGAAAATTATCAAAGTAACAAAAGAAATCATCCCACACAAAGAAAATTATTAACAAAATAAAATAGCAAATTTAAACCCACAGTAAGGGTTACATTTATCTAGAAAAAATTAATTATAAATCAAATAAAATAATTTCACGTTAGGGAAATAATAAATTTTAATCATAATACATTAAACTAATAGAAACATGTCAATTACAATAACCTTTTAAATTAAAATGGTAAAAATAAAATAATTATAAAATGTTGGATTTAATTAAATGAAAATAGAGTTTTTAGTAGAATAAAACTGTATATTAAAAATTTAAAATTTTTATTGAAAAATATTAAAATGGTAAAAATAAAGAAATTATAAAGATATTAGATTTAATAATTGAATAAAAATAGAGTTTTCAGTAGAATAAAATTATAATAATTTAAGAAATATTATCTAAAAAATAAGGATATAATGGTCGATTTAAAAGTTTTACAAAACTCATACTTTTATATATAGTATAGATAGATATAGATTAAATTGTGGCAATGCTAACTTATTAATTTTTTATATAGTATAATTTCCTATATTTGATCAGTGGTAAAAACATATAAAATTTTATATATAAATAATATTAAATCCCATTATTATGGGTAAGTGTATATACTGGATCTGTCTCCTCTACAGTCTATCCTAAGATTATAACACGTGGCAGGTTAAATAATATATGGCTAGATATGTTAAGTGAGCATCTTTGAAAGAAACATCTTAAACTCTCTAGAATTTTTTTTTTCTCAATGGCATTACAGCAACATCTAAAGATCTAATGGCATTTTCCTTTCCAGTATCTACTCCATCCAGATCAAGGTGTTTAACTAATGTTATTGTTTACTTGATTTCTTCTTCTCCATTTGATTGTCTACTTCTTCTTTGCTGCTATTCATGTCTACGATTCTGAAATGTTGTTGAAACTTGCAGCTAACGGGAAATGACATACTATGATCTTCTCACAACCCAAACATTTCCAAGAATGATTTTTTTTTTCAACTAAACGATTTTCAATGGAAAGATTGAAACTTTGACCAGAGAAGAGAAAGTTCATAATTAAAACCAAAAAAAAAGGCTTGAAAGAGAGGAAAATTATCAAGAGATTGAGGGGAATCGAAACGTGTAAATTGTGTTAAAGGATGAGAAATCAATTTGGAAGGCATATAAAAGTGGATCTTACCATTAAAGTTTTTAGAATTCCATTGTTGGTTGGAAAGTATTCAGTATGGTGTTTAGCTTTTGAGTCCTGATTTTGATTGTAGGGTGAATGTTTAGAATTTATCTTGAGATGTTGGTTCAGTCTGAATCTATAATTGTTTTGGTCTTTTGGATCGTCATAAGCAACAATGCTTGTTTTAATGGAAAACGATGATGGTGGTGAGACAGAAACCGCCTAAAACAATCTGCTACTTGATGGCTTTGGGCTGTTAAATGCTCATATATTTCTTTAACCATCGATTTTAAATGTAGACAAGTATTTCAATCTTAAGGTAGACTGGCCTCTCTAGTCCTCATTTTAGACTGGAGAGGAGCCCGAATATAGGATAATATTCCATATCTTCTTCTTTTTTAAAAAAAAATAATTTTTGGAAAGGCGCAAAACTCCATGTGCATTTTTTCTTTTTGGTTTACAAAACTCCATGTGCATTAACCTTTTATGTAATATTTTTTTTTTTTGCGTAATTATCATGCAAAATGCAACTTTCTTGGGTGTAATGTTCCTTGGATAATTCATTTTTCTAAGCTATGTTTTCGAATCTTTTTCTTTTCTTTTGATTCATCATTCATGTATTAAAAATATATGTATAGTATTTTTAAAATTCTTTGCTTCTTTTTCTTTGTTGCCAATAATTATTGTGCTACTTGTGAATCTCGTCTTTAGATTAGACGATAAAATTAATTATAAAGAGGAATATTTAATTAACTTAGTTTTTTCCTTTTAAAAAACATAGTTTTAATTTTAAAAAATTAAGTAAATTGCCTGCAAATATGTTTTTTATTTTAAGCTTTTGTAGGAGCCAAGGTGCACGATTTTCACCCGCTTCTACCGCGTGTGGTATAAATCTTTTTTTTTTTTTTGAGAAAACTTTAGATTTCATTAATGAGAAAAATCGGGATTACAAACGCTAGGAGGCAAGCTCCGCACTGCACGAAATCAACACCAAGATGTGCCAATTCATGTGCAACTAAATTAGCTTCCCTATTGCCTCAATTCCTAATTAGATTTGGTTTAGGATTTTCTAGAGTTTTTTGATTGGTGGACAAGAATCCTAATAGGAAAAGGATTTTTGGAGTCCAAGTTTTTGTTAGTATAAATAAACAGTTTCTGTTTAGTTTTTTTTTTTTTTGTGTGTGAGATTGTGTGAGATTGTGAGACAGAAAAAGCTGATGTAGCTTTATGTTGTTGTGAGAGAATCACCCATATTAGGTTGAATTTTTTTTTTTGACAACGACCCATATTAGGTTGATTAGATTGAGAGTTTGCGAGAGTGATTGTTATGATCAGTGATTGTATTTGATTGATTTGATAGTGCAGATTTGTGGCATAGGTCCACAAGAAAATTTTGTTTTGTTGTTTTCTACTTTAATTATTTGTTTGGTTAATTCCAGGGAAATCCGAAGTTACAACAAGTGGTATCAAGAGCTTGGTTGATTAGAGATGACAGAAAGCAGCGGATTAGCTTTGAAGTTTGAGATGAGAAGTTTAATGGAACGAACAGTTTTTAGATGTGGCAGAGTACGGTAACAGATGTGTTAGTACAAAAAGAATTGGGAGATGCGCTTGAAGCTGATAAGCCTTCAGCGATGAATGACAATAGGTGGAGAGATATTCAATGAAAAGCCGTAAGTACAATTCGTTTGTCTCTTGCTACTGAAATTAAGTATGATGCGTTAGATGTGAAAACCCCAAAGGAGTTGATGGATAAGTTGGAGTCAATTTATATGTCAAAATCGATTACTAACATGTTGTTTTTGAAGAGAGAATTATTTGGGTTGAAGATGAAGGTGGGAACAAGTTTAAGGGCACACTTAAACGAGTTCAATAAATTGGTTACTAAGCTGGCAAGTGTGGATGAAGTCATGAAAGAGGTTGATAAAGCAGTTTTGTTGATTAATTCTCTTACCGACAGGTATGATCCTGTGACTAGAGCTTTGATGGTTGGTAGGAAAACCCTGAGCCTGCAAGATGTGACTTCTGCAATTTTTAAGTATGATAGATTGAAAGAGACTGAAAAGAAAGATGAAGAGAATGGTGCTCTTACGGTGGAGTGTGGAAGAACTAATGGAAGATATTATAAGAATGATGCAAGATCAAAGGGTAGATTCAATGAAAGAGGAAGATCAAGTTCTAGGCCAAGGGTAGATATGAGTAGCAAGGAGTGCTATTATTGTCATGAGATGGGGCACATAAAAGCCTACTACAAGAAGTTAATGGAAGATTTGGGAGATTTCATGAAATCTAAAGAGAAGAATAAGGGTGGTGTTAATGTTGCTGCTTCTGATAGTGAAGAATATTCTGATGAAGATGTTGTTTTGATGGTACAAGAAGGAAAGAAAGATACTAGAAATATGTGGGTGTTTGATTCTGCTTGTTCTGAACATATTTGCACAAAGAGAGAATGGTTTTCGAAGCTTGAGAAGTGTGATAAGTCTGTTTACATGGCTAATAATGGTGAAGAAAAAATTGAAGGCATTGGGAATGTGAAACTTCGTTTGCATGATGGAAGTGTCAAGATGCTTGGGAATGTGAGGTATGTTCCAAACTTTACAAGGAATTTGATTTTGTTTGGAAAGTTGGATAGCTTGGGTTATGGATATTCTTGCCGAGGTGGAGGCTTAAAGATCACCAAAGGTTCGATGATTGTGATGAAAGGAGTGAAGAATTCGAAGAATTTGTATGAGTTGATTGGAAGCACAATTAGAGGAGATGGATCCATATCTTCGCATCAAATTGAGAAGAAGGTTGTGGATTTGCCAATAAAGAAGAAAGTCACTTTTGTAGATTTTGTTAAAGGGTGGAGCAATTAAGCTTTGATGAAAGAATTTGAGTCAAGGTGGAGATTGTTAGGATTTTTGCCTCAATTCCTAATTAGATTTGGTTTAGGATTTTTCTAGAGTTTTTTGATTAGTGGACAAGAATCCTAATAGGGAGTCCAAGTTTTTGTTAGTATAAATAAGCAGTTTATGTTTAGTTTTTTGTGTGTGTGAGAGATTGTGAGACAGAAAAAGCTGAGATAGCTTTATGTTGTTATGAGAGAATCACCCATGTTTGGTTGATTAGATTGAGAGTTTGCGAGAGTGATTGTTATGATTAGTGATTGTATTTGATTGATTTGATAGTGCATATTTGTGGCATAGTCCACAAGAAAATTTTGTTTTGTTGTTTTCTGCTTTAATTATTTGTTTGGTTAATTCCTGAGAAATCCAAAGTTACAACACTATGAACATGTACAACCTCACAACGCTCAAATAAAGAAACTATCTCCCTAATCTCATAAATTAAACAACCCCCCTCTCCCACCAGACAGGAGAGGTCTTCCTAATCTCCGACACCGCTATCAAACAATCACTTTCAAAGATACATTGTTGTATATCATACTCCAAAGCCAACTCAAACCCAAACAAGATTGCATGTACTTCAGCATACAGAGGAGTAGAGATACAACTAAGCCGTCGTGTTGCACTAACAATAATCCCCCCACTACTATCTCTGATGACAACCCCAAGGCCTGCCTGCTTTGTAGTAGAACAATAAGAAGCATCATTGTTTATTTTGACAACACCATGTGGTGGGGGTTGCCAACGTTCCACCTTAGTGATAGCACGCCTGTTGCTTACATGTTCTATACTTTGGCCTGTTGAATCATTTTTTTCGCCATTATGGATAAAGTAAGAGGAGTTAAACAGACATTCAAATGCAACGAATCATTCCGGTTTCGCCATAAGGCCCATAATTGCACCATTATCAGATCCAACTGGCCTAACATAGCAACTTTGGAAACTAATCTAACCCAAAATCCTCCACATTGAACCATTGTTTTATACAAGAACCGAGCTATGGAGCATTTATGTCCCATACCCGAATGCTCAAAGGACAATGGAAAAGAACATGAAAGACCGATTCATCATGAGCTCCACAAACCACACATTGGCCATCGATATCCATCCCACGTTTCTGCAGATTAAACTTAACCGGTAATATATCAAACACCATCCGCCAAAAGAAATATTTAACCATTGGTGGAGTATTGGAATTCCACACCCGATTCCAAAATTGTCGCTGCACATTATCTTGCTCAAGCTCAAAACCCAACAGCCTTCTAGCGACAAAGTAAGCAGATTTCACAGTAAAATCACCCATCAAGGTAGGATTCCATATTAAAGTATCCGGCCTGGGAGATCGTGGAATTGGCAAACATAATATCCGATCTACATCCTCCTCAACCACAATCTCTAACAGCTCCTCAATTCTCCATTGCCTCTCCTCAAAGTCCATTATAGTCGAAACCCTCATATCCTCAGGAACAATTCCATCTTGCAGCCTCGGATTAGAGCAAGGATGATTAGATAGCCAATTACCACGCCAAAAATCCACATCACCACTCCCAATTCGCCACCTCGAATCAGCAACAACCACCTTACGACCCTCAAGTAGGCTGCGCCAGACGAAAGAAGGATTATGTCCTAATGATGCCATCAAGAAATCACCCGAATGAAAATACTTCGCCTTGAAGATTCAATAGCACAAAGATGTCGGATTATGCAATAGTCTCCAGCATGGTTTTGCCAACAATGCCAAATTAAAAGCTTTAAAGTCACGAAATCCTATACCTCAATCCAATTTCGAAACACACAAGTCTTCCCAAGCTCGCCAATGGATCCTTCTCTTTTCCTATGTACCACCCCACCAGAACCTTGCTAAAATCATATTCAACTCATGTATGAAGCTTCTCGGAAATCGGAATACACTCATTAGATAAACTGGTATTGATTGGGCAACCGATTGTATCATAACAACTTTCCCTACGATAGAAAAGAGCTTATTCTGCCAAGCATTAACACGGTGGCTCAACCTCTCCTTTATATACTGAAATTCCCGATTCTTTGCCCTACCAATCATTATTGGCAGGCCAAGGTACTTATCCTTTTCCAGGATACGCTGTACCCCTAGCCTGTCCATTATAGCTCCACGGATATCATTAGAAGTATTCTTACTGAACAAAATTGCAGACTTATCAATGTTCACTCGTTGGCCAGTAGCTTGCTCAAAGTCTCCAAGTATTTTCAATATTGCATCACAATCCACCAGATTAGCACGCAAGAAGAGAATACTATTGTCGGCAAAGAATAAATGAGAGACTCTTGGTGCAAACCGATTAATAGATATCCCATGAATAAGATTCCTCTGATCTGCATGATTTATTAAACAAGATAGAGCTTCCATACAGAATAAAAATAAATAAGGAGATAATGGGTCTCCTTGTCGAATCCCTCGAGTTGGTGTAACATCACCAAACAGTCTGCCATTAATCAATATGGAATATGATACGGACCAAACACAGGCCATAACAAGGGAGGTCCAATGTACAAAAAATCCCAGCTGCCGCATACATTTCTCTAAAAAAAGTCCATTCAACTCTATCGTAGGCCTTACTGAGATCTAACTTTAAAGCCATATGCGACCTTTTACCATTCCGCTTGTTACTCATAAAATGGATTATCTCAAAAGCTATCATAGCATTATCATATATCATTTTATCTGGTACAAAAGCACTCTGACTTTCTCCAATTATTGTGGGCAACACTAGCTTAAGTCGATTTGCAATGGCTTTGGATACTGTTTTAAAAATCACATTACACAAAGCTATCGGCCTATAGTCCTTCATTGTTCTCGGATTACTACATTTTGGAACCAAAACTATGTTGGTGTGGTTAACAGTAGGCAAAGCAGCCCCATTATTTAAGAAATCTAGCGCAAAGGTAGTTACAACCTTACCCACTATATG
Organism: Corchorus capsularis; assembly: GCA_001974805.1. Classification (NCBI taxonomy): domain Eukaryota; kingdom Viridiplantae; phylum Streptophyta; class Magnoliopsida; order Malvales; family Malvaceae; genus Corchorus; species Corchorus capsularis. The sequence continues at coordinate 51,661 of AWWV01011630.1, forward strand.
CCAGCACTTCTGGTAAAAAAAGGGTGGAAAACCATCTGGGCCTGGCGCTTTATCCGCTTCCATTTGAAATGCAGCATGCTTAATCTCCAAGCTGGTGAAAGGAGCATCCAAGTAATTACACATCTCAGCATACACACGTGTAGGAATATGAGATAAGACCAATTCAAGTGTTGCAGGTTCAGGATGACTTGTCGAGAAGATGTCCTGATAATAGCAGTAGCAATTCTCTCCACATCGTTAGCTTCAACCTTCCAAGCCCCATCGACATCCTCAATTCCCAATAGTACATTCCTCCTCCTTCGAGAATTAGCAACATAGTGAAAAAATCTTGTATTCCGATCACCCTCTTTCAACCATAAAGCCTTGGATCGTTGTCGCCACATTACTTCTTCCTGATGGAGCAGCTCATCCAACTCCTCATGACACTTTTCCAACCGTTCCGAAGCATCATTCCCCTTATATAGTGACTCCAGTTCCTTACGTTTAGACTCCAATTTATACTTAACGCTGCCAAATACTGTTTTATTCCAAACAAACAATGCTTTGCTACAGGCCTGAATTTTCTCCACAATCCCATTATTCGGGCATGAGTTTCACGACTCCTTCACCACATTGTCAAAGTATATATGGGAACTCCATTTTTTCAAACTTAAAGCAACGTGGCCCATTATTGGATGGCAAATTATGTTCCTTGATAGATAATAGCAACGGCAAAATATCCGATACCGTAGTTGCAAGATGCTTCTCTCTTGAAAGACCAAATCGATCCAACCAAGGCCCAGTGACTAACGCACGGTCGAGTCTTTCATACACCCACTCACCAAGTATTTTTCGATGCCATGTTAATAGCGGCCCCAATACAGGTAAATGTTCAAATTGTCAATCTTCCATTGCCATGCGAAACCCCTCCATTTGTCCTAGAGGCCTCACCGCTCCTCCAATCTTCTCCTCTGAGCACAGAATCTCATAAAAATCCCCAGTGCATAATCAAGGCAGAGGCATGATAGTTTTCAAAGTTCGTAGCAATTGCCAAGATACATGTCTACGGTGAGTTTCTGAACATCCATAAAATCCAATAAACCTTTAAGCAGTGGCCAAATTTGACCCTATTTGAGCATCTATATGATTACTAGAAAAAGAAAGAATAGAAACATCAATATTACTTAGCCATAGCAGAGCAAGACCCCCTGATCGACCTCTACAATCAACAGATAAACAAGAATCATACCCCAATCGAACTCGGATCCACTCCATTTCCTTACTAGTTTTCTTAGTTTCAGACAAAAACAAAAAGGAGGGCTTATTATAAGAGACAAAATAAGACAATTCATGCATTGTACGGGATTGCCCCAAACCCCGACAGTTCCAAACTAAACAATTCATTTTTCTCGGCAGAGATGGTCTTTGCTAGCCATCTCCGCCGTTGGATCACCATTCGCCCCTCCAAGCAGCCCCTCTACATGTTTGACTCCATCAGCAACACCACCGTCCTCCTTGTCTCGAGATCTCTTAGTTGAAGCAGCACTCTCAGAGAAAAGAACACCATTACTAAGCCCCCGTTTTTTCCCTTCTTTCAAATTGGATTGAGGGCCCAAGGTCTCAAAAGAGTATTTCGAGGATATCCTAGCCATCTTATGCCATTAGCGTGCTGTTTTGACTCTAGAAGACGAGCCACTGCCAAAGACAAAAAGAGGAGCAGCAGTTTCAACGTTCCTTGCCAGATGCTGAGTTGGAGATCTCTGACTTAAAGCCTCATTGGGATAGATATCTGGCCCAAGTTCATCAGATATTACAAGCTTATAACGCTTGTGTCCACTAGCTTCATTTGGATCTATAAACACACCTTGTCCGCCATCTAGGCCCAATGCCTTCTGGCCCAATTGTTGACTCGAATCCAGGTAGGATAGCACAATACCAGGAACCAATCATGTATTTCCTCCAGTCTCCAGACAGATTTCATCTGAAACTTCCACTCCTCGCAAACTCAAGTAATCCCCATTCCCTACAAAATCGGGGCTTTTAGCAGCTGGCACAGGACCGCCACATACTGATCCTCCACTAAGACCACGTTCAAAATTGGAACTTCCATTCCTCAACTGTCGCCCATCATTCTCGGTATGAGGTAACCCCATAATCATGGGTTCCTTATTCTTTGCCCCCAAATTTCCTACATTCCTGGACATGATCTCAATAGACCCCTCCTCGTCGGCGATAGCCCTTACCGCCGCCCTTCCACGGAGCACCAAACTATCTACATGATCCCGAAAGGCTTTTGGCTGGGAAAACATAGACTCAGTAGTAGCAGGGTACCGACGGCTGCCACTAGCTCCTCCTAAACCTCCTGAATTTAATTTACAAACTCCAGTATGGAACTGTCTAAGCCTGATGTCTGGTGTTTCCGCACGCAGATAGTCCGAGAACTTTTTAATCATCACCCCAAGAGTTTTCAGCTGCAAGATACCCACTGGACAATCTTGATCAAGATGAGTTACCATTCCGCAGACCCTACAAAACGCCGAGAACTCTTAAATCGGAACTTGACTTCAATGTCCCCATGTGGTGTCGTGACAGTGGTTCCTTCCAACAGCGGTTGAGTAACATTCATACAGACTCTAATTCGCAGATTCTCTTCAGGAACCTCTTCAGGAACCTGCAACCCATCAAATTCTCGCAAAACCAGCAACCCTCTATTGAAGGACCAAGGCTGCTGCACCAGAACTCGATCCCTTTCCTCAACAACATCAAACTTGAAAATAAAAAGATTATCGCCAGCCTCCCTCACCACCAGATCACAATTTGGTTTCCAGGCCTGGTACATAGCTAAACGCAAACCTTCCACGTTAGCACTTCTCTTCGAAAAGAGTTTACCCAGAAGATTGAAGCTGGCTAATTCCCCCTCCGATGCTTCCAGCCAGTCTTCATCCGCAACAACCACCCGATTCTCCACAGCCACCGATTGGTTTCCCTCAGCCACTACCGCATCTGGCTCATCACCCTCTTGGAGAGAGAGCTTTGAAAGATTGGAAAGTGTTCCAACCATTAAACTCAAGAGGAAGTGGAGAAAAGCAGAAGAAAAAAAGAAGAAGCTCTGGACTCAAAAAACCTCGAGAATAGGCGCACCACCAAAACCAAGCTAGTTGCATAGTTATAGGAGAATCCCTGGGACTCACAACGGTTTGAATTTTAAAATCAAACCAAACTAGCTGATAAGAACAGATTAATTCAAATCGGAAATCCTCAAAAGATCGTAATGATCCTGAAGAGATAAGCTTGTACTTCGACAAGGTAGATTCCTCACCGGCGAGTCCACCGGAAGGAGGGAAGCTAGAAGCGGCAGAAGAAAAAAAGGAATTTTTAGGGCAAGAGAGAGACATTATTTGGAGAGAGCCTCTTCTTCTCTTTCTAATTCTTCCATGGTGTAAATCTTAAATCTAAATATGGTAAGACAAAATAATTTTATTTTAGGTTAATTTACACTCACTGACTTATATACATAACTAATTTGCAAATTACAATTAAGTACCATGCTAATAAAAATACATTTCTTCACTAAAAAAGGAACATCTCTCAGGAAAAAAATTCTCAAAGGAAAAAAAATTATCATCAGATATTAAATAGTATTTTAAAATTATTTTTTAAAACGTTGTCAAATAAT
>AWWV01011631.1:0-28153 GCA_001974805.1 Corchorus capsularis
AAGGCTAAAAGTTCAATTAGGACCCTGAACTTTGACAGTGCTTAAACTTTTCAATTTCAGCCAATTCAGTCCAAAATGGGTTTTACCAGCATATGTGAGAAATATGTGCCGTTAAGTTAAACGGGTTGTTGACGTGGCACTTGTATCAGACGTCAGATGTCATCATCTGAAGAAATAGTGCGCTTTTAATGATCGTGTGAAACATGCTCCCTCCCATCCAACGTTTTGGATTGAGTTGGCTGAAATCGAAAAATTAAAGCACTAATTTGATGTTTTCTAGATGTTACGCACATAATTGATATATTGGTCCTAATTGAACGTTTAGCCAAATTTTAACTAATCATGTACTTTTTATAATTTTATTTTTTTCGTTCTTTTTTTCTACAAATTGTATTTTTCCGTAACTAGCTTTAACAGAGTGTTCTTCATACATTCGTTTACAAACCCTTTTTTTATGATTCAATCAAGTTGTATATAAGAATACCCTAAAAAAAAGTTGTATAAGAAAATGGGTTATTAATTTTGTATTCTTATTTGCTTGAATGCATATGCAAGTAAAATGTGAACCAAATATCACCTTTAAATCAAGCATTTTCAAATGTGCATGTAAAGCCCACCAATGATTGTTAAATTAATATTGCTATAAACCAGAGTGTACATGTAAGCTACATATTAAAATACTTCTTCAATAGGCTTAGGCTGCTAATACTTATAATTTTGGCCACTTCAACATGTAATTATTTTGAGCTTATGAAATAATGCACTATAAAATATTATGTCTAGATTAAGATTAGCAAAGCCACATGAAAACTCCTTACTTGTCTAATAAAGAAATGGAATGTCCTAAAAACTGTTATGAAAAAATGGGTCCTTGACTTTCGTATTTTTGTTTGATTGGGGATAAAAACATTGGTCTAATCAAATATCTTTAGATCATTAAAAAGGAATCAAAGATTATATACCGCTTTTCTGACCCAGATTAATTAATAAAATAGGCTGCTGCAGCCAGCAGCTATATGATTAGTATAGAATAACACAAAACAGACTTTGTTTGATTAGTAATAACCCGAAGGCCTAAACCCTAGTTATAATTTATTTAATTAATACAACAAGTTTTTTTTCAACCTCAACAATCAATTTCTTTCTCCATTAACCTAATTCATATTGTAAATAGAAATTCTCCATTAACCTAATTCATATTGTAAATATCTTCAGGAAATTATAAATTCTGACAAGGAGTACAATAAAATTGTAAGTTTCATTTATGTTTTTTAAACTAATATTAGAAGTTCTAAATTTCACAAACACGGGGGCGTTTGGTTGGGGGTGGTCTTGGCAAGTGATCTCAGATCACCCCGTTTGGTTACACTTTTTGGTTTGGTGTGGTAATCCGGATTACCCCTGATCACCCCTCTAAGGGTGATCTAGATTACCACCATAAACCCATGTATTTTTTATCACCGGTGATCTTGCATCACTGGTGATCTTAGATCACTAGTGATCTGGGGGTGATCCTAACCAACGTTAGAGTGTGTTTGGATGGAGATATTCAAGAGAGATTTTTTTTATAGGGATTTTTTAAAATCTAAATTTAAAAACCTTGGTCTGGCAACATTAAAATTGGGTTTTTATAAATCTTGGGAAATTGGAGAGGGATTTTTGAATGGCCCAAAACCTCACTTCAAAATCCATATAAGATGATGTCTTTTTTAAAATGTTCTTCTTTTTACCTTAACCACCAAATTAACTAACTTTCCTTTTTTATAAATTTTTTATATTTTTTAACTTAAATGATAAAAATATATTTTAAAAGATGTGTTTTCACTTCTAAATTTTATTAAAAATATATATATACATTATTACAAATCAAATGATATCCATATTGCATATTTTTATTCTTCTAATATTTTTTTATAATTAAATATATTATTTTATTAAAAAATTTTGAATACCTCATAATGTACTTCTGAAAATCTTCATCTAAACTAACAATTTTAAAAACTAGCTTTTCAAAATAATGCATTTCAAATTTCTTTCTCTTTAAAAATCTTTGAAATTTTAAGAATTCCTCATCCAAACGAAAATATATGGGAGTGTGAAAACCACCCATTATCTAGTTTGTTCTTTTTTTTTTCTTGGCCAACAATTTTCTAGTTTATTCTATTTATTATTTTTTGGTTGAAAGCTAATTCTAATTTTCTACTATCTATTGAGAACAAATAGAATAAAATTGAATTGAACAATAGGGTTCCATCCATTTAATAGTTCATATTTGTTTCTAACAACAACAAAGCCTAATTTGGTTGGTGTTGGGACAACTGGAGAAGGAAAAGATGAATATATTTGACTTTATAATTCTAATAAGTACTAATAATTTGTAGTAGTATTTTAAATTTTTAACCAACCAAAAACTGGCATCTTTAGAAGTTCAGATTTCACTCTCAATATAATCTGTTAATACCGGTTGTTTATTTAATTTTTGTTTTTAGGGAAATCAGTTGTTTATTACTAATAAACAAAAGATTATAATTTATAGTAGATGTGTAATGTAATGTATACATAGGAATAGGAATAGGAATAGGAGGAGTATTAAAGAAAACAATAAAATTGCTGGCTTTGGTTAAAGAACAAAGTTTGGCAAATGTGACAAATCAAAACAGCTTTGAAAGGCGCGTGAATTTGCAGGGAAACAGTGTTTTGAAAGTTGGAAAAACCCCCCCAAAAAAAAAGAAAAAAAAGCCTCCCCAAACCAAAGCGAGCAGCCAAAATTCCAAAGCCAACCAGGAGCCAACAGGAACTGAACAAGTCTTTCATTCTTTCACTTCTTCTCTTTCAAACATTTATTATATTTTGTAAGCAAAATTCTTATTTGACTGCCCAAACCCAAAAAAATAAGTACTGTATTTATTTATATAATACCCTTTTGGCCTTAATTTCTTTCTCTCTTCAAACTTCAAAACCTCTGATTCAGCCTACTTTGACAGCTTTCTTTCTTTAGTTTTTTTTTTTTGGTTTACATTATTATTTTCAAAGGAAAAACTGAGCAAAACACCCCCAGAAACTCCCTTGCTTGCTTCTTCTTCTGCCAAGCTGCTTTTGCTTTGCTTCTTCCAGGCTTAGCTAATTAGCTTATATAAATATCTCTCTCTTTTCTGCCATCTTACTACAAACTTTTTTTTTTCTTTTTCTGAGGAAGAAAAAAAAAAAAAAGGAGAGAGAGACAGCTTCCCCAAAGCAAAGAAAACATTCAGACATCTTCACATGTGCTTCTCTCTCTTCTAAAACCATTATTTTTATGCTTTATCTTTCTTGAAACTGGGGTTTGGGTTTTAGACTTTAGTTCTTCTATATCAACTTGGCCAACTATACTTAGCATACAAAGCAAGCTCTTTTCCTTTGCCCTTTCTCTTTCTTTGAGCTTGGGTTGAGTAGTAGTGCAAACTACAAGGCTGAAACCCAGCTCAAAAAGCTGATCAAACAGGAGCATAGAAAGCAAAGTTAAGCTTCTTCCTTTTTCATTTTTATAAAAGAAAAAATTTTTTTTTTGAAGGGTTTTGAACATAAGAAATGGTGCACTATCAGCGTTATCATCAGTTCAAAAAGGGTGGAGATGAAGAGGCAGGGACACTTGTTTTCGTTTTGACAAACCCTGGTTTCTACAGGAGAAGAAGGCCTAAACTTTTCTCTTTCCTCTTGCTTTCTCTTATCTCTTGTACTTTCATTTTGGCTCCTCACTTCTTTGGCTCTTCCTCTGCCTTTTCTCATCTCTGTAAGCTCCTTCTCTTTCCTGGGTTTTGCTTGCTTTCCTCTGTTTTTCTCTCTGTTTCTGTGTTTTCATTTCATCTTTATGGTTTTTGCAGATTCTTTTGGTGTACAAAATGAAGACCTTGATTGTGATATGGCTGTAAATGCTCCTCTTTGTTCTTCAATCTCTAATGGTTAGTATTTTTTATTATTTATTTTTTTGTATTTTGGAATTGTTTTTTGCTTCTTGTTTTGGAAGATTCAACTAGTAGCTTGCATATAAGGAAATTGCTGCCTTTTATAGATTTTTTTATGAATTGAAAATTAAAGTTTTTTCCTTGCTTGAAATTCAAGATTGAACTTAGGGGTATGTGTTTACTAATTGATTCATTTCTTCAATGAAGTCATAAACTTAATGGTTCAGCCTTTGATTTTCAATGTTCCCAAATGTGTACATAAATCTTATAGGGTTCTTCTTGGTGCTTAATACAGGTACTATTTGCTGTGACAGAAGCCATCATCGTACAGATATTTGTTTTATGAAGGGTGATGTGAGGACACACTCTCCCTCCTCTTCAATATTCCTTTATTCCTCAAAAATCAGGAATGATTTCATTAATGCTCCGAGTGTGGTTGATGATGGAGAAGAAGAGGGACCTAATGAATTTCAACACGAAAAGGTGAAGCCATATACCCGAAAATGGGAAACGAGTGTGATGGACACCATAGATGAGTTGGACCTCATCTCAAAGAGAGCAACTTTGGGTGTTCACCATGCTTGTGATGTGCTTCATGATGTTCCAGCAGTTTTCTTCTCTACTGGAGGCTATACCGGCAATGTTTATCATGAGTTCAATGATGGGATTATCCCGTTGTACATCACTTCACAGCATTTTAACAAGAAGGTTGTGTTTGTGATTCTTGAATATCACAATTGGTGGGTTATGAAGTATGGTGACATCCTTTCGCATCTCTCGGATTATCCAGCAATAGACTTCAGTGGAGACAATAGAACACATTGCTTCACTGAGGCAATTGTTGGTCTGAGGATCCATGATGAGCTCACTGTGGACTCCTCATTGATGAGTGACAATAAGAGCATGGTCGATTTCCGAAATCTTCTTGATAAAGCATACTGGCCTAGAATCAGAGGTTTGATTGAGGACGAGGAACGGGAAGCGCAAGAGAAGAAAATCTCTTTACGTCCAACATCAGGGTCCCCACTGGCTACTAGAAAAAGGATGAAGCATCATCAACCATGGAGACCAAAGTTGGTCATCTTGTCTCGAAATGGTTCTAGAGCAATTACTAATGAGAACCTTTTGGTGAAAGCAGCTGAGGAAATCGGGTTTCAGGTAAACATTCTGAGGCCTGAAAAAACAACAGAATTGGCAAAGATTTACCGCGAACTTAATTCAAGTGATGTCATGATTGGTGTCCATGGTGCTGCTATGACACATTTTATGTTCATGAAACCCGGTTCTGTTTTTATTCAAGTTATTCCCCTAGGAACAGACTGGGCAGCTGAGACATACTATGGGGAGCCTGCAAAGAAGCTTGGTTTGAAGTACATGGGCTACAAAATCATGCCCAATGAGAGCTCATTGTATGATGAATATGACAAAGATGATCCTGTTCTTAGACACCCTTCAAGTGTGAATAAAAAGGGATGGGAATACACTAAGAAGATCTATCTTGAGCGTCAAATGGTCAGATTAGAATTTGGCAGATTTAGGAAGCGGCTGGTTCGTGCTTATAACTATATCACTAGACTCCACAGGCAATCTCACCTCCGGCGCCCACAGTAATTTTCATCAATGAACATAATTGGAACTGTGATTATTACTCATTCTTTATACTTCATTTATGATTTACTTGATTGATGTAGATTGACAAGCAGAACATCATATATTTTGTAAAACCTTTGTTTGTAGAAATTACTCCCCCTACACATGGTCTGTTTTGTACAGTTAGCAGCAAAAAAACACAAAAAATAAACTTCATTCTGTTAAATTCAAATGGGGACATCATTGAGTTGCAACCTTTCTTTCATTTTCTGTTAAACTTTCCTACCCCATATGGTTTTTAGTACATCAAACTTCTCCCCATGTATTAGACTAGTTTTTTCTATGTTTATTTATTTTTTAGTACTATTTGTTTACTTTTGACTTTAAGGGAAGAAAACTGTTGACTTGTGTTGCTGCGTACTGGGATTGCAAAAATGCTTTATCTGATTGTGGCATTGCAAATTTCTTGAGCATGTGGTTTGTTTGTGCTTCATTTCTTGTCTTTGGTCTCTTGGCCTTCTGAAGGCACATGGTTTGCATCAGTTTGGTCTCAGACCTTAAACAATATAGGTTGCCCTAACATGGGATTTAAGGGTTAGGGGAGATTTAAATTATACCAGTACTAGTATAAGTAAGCCAAAATTGGTGTGTGGGATTTCTCTCCAACCAGCTTGGCTCAAGTTGTGGCCTTGTGGGTGCCCAATTATTTTATCAGTTTTAGTTTTCAGATCTTATGGGAAACTCAAATGGTCCTACTCAAAAAATAATTATGGTCCATATCAAGATATTGTCATTTTCTATGTCAAGGTTTGCACACCAAAATTAATGTATCAGAAACTCAAAAGTTCCGGCCATTATGGGAAAGGCAAAGACCATTACTTTATGGATAGGGTCTAAAAATTTCATATTCAGAAAATCAAAGTGACCATTACTTTACAAAATGACCATTTTTACTGTCCTACTACTAATAACCTTCCTATATTGGGCATCACAAATTCATCAGTAGACGGTAGCCTTCATTTCTTTCGAAGTTCTAACAACTGTAAACCCTAAACAAAAATATATTAATGTGAGTAAACTACTGCATGGCCGTAGGTAATCAGAAACATGCACTGTTAGAATTTGAGGCAAACAGTGGTTTAAATGATCTGGTTCGGATTTCTGCTGGCTAAAGTAATTATGCAATTGGTGGCAGAGAAATTAAACTAAGACCAATGGGCAGCAAGCGCTAGTAAAATTGACATCTTTGAAAAAATAGATGAAGAATAGCAAAGTGGGAGCATGAAGATAGAGATAGCCTCTACAAAACTAGGGTTTGCAACAATGATCATAGGAACCAGAAAAAATTGTACAATCAGCCTATCTGCCTCAACTGACATTTTACTTTATTAAATCCTATGTAATTACATCAACTCTGGTTAGCTCACTCTAATTGCTAATTTGCTCTGGCTTCGTAAAATGTTGTGAGAATGTCATCAAGTCAGTATGCTTCGAGTCAAAGCATCACTGGTGGAGCCTTTTTCATTCAACCATTAGATGATCAAATTCACATCCACCTTTTTGTTGTCTTTGATGATGGGTGGACTGGAGGTGGTGTCTTGGCATTCCTGTTATCACTCATAGTTTTGCCTACATAAGAAAATATGAAAGAAACTTCAATATGCCACACATCAAATATATGCCAAAAGAAATCTAGTAATAAAAGATGGAGAATACATCAAGGGTTTGGTTCTACGTACTTGACTCATTTGGCTTCCCTCCAAGAGAAGATCTGCGATCTGACCCTGATGTTTGGATGCCGGTAAGTGATTGCCTACGAACTGCTCGTGTATTAGCAGCAAGTGGTGACTTCACATCATTGTTGTTGCACTCCCCCACCGTAGGTGACTTGAGTTCCATTGAGTTCTGTGGGTTCCTGTAATTTTGTGCAGAGATGTTCAGTTCAAAGCATGCCACTATTAAGTTTTCACACCTTGACATGACTACCATAAGATAGAAGGCAGTCCTAAAAGGATTGGTTATTAAAAAAATAGTACTAATATGCCAGCATTCCAGCTAAATGAGTTAGCAATTTGCCATTAAGTTGAAAAAAGGCTAATAAGAACTTAGTTTCACCTACCTTTTCTCAGAGCCACTAATCAGTTTCCCAATGGTTGTTCGTAAGGATTTCCTTATTTGAGATCCTTTTCCATTTGTCATTCGGTTCTCTGTACAAGGTTCGGTCACTAATACTTTGGCATCAGGTGTCTTTGGTAGCTGAAGTCTAGGAATGTGGGTTCGACAATCTGTTTTAAGTGCTTGCTTTTGGAAGGAAGAACTAGTTGGACTTCGAGGAGCTTTAGAATGATAATTTTCCATCATAGAGCTACCATTGCTGAGATTCCCAAACTGTTTTGTAATTGCTTCTGCATCTTGGGACTGACTATATTTCTGTATGGACACTGTGCTGGCATGCAAGGACTTACTAACATCTTCACTCACTTTTATCTGACTGTTATCCATCTTACTGTATCTTGGACCTTCCAAGCTTAACCTCCTTGCCCGAGTTGGACCTGACGGGGTTTTTGGTCCTCTCCTATCCTCAAGGTTCGTTGCCTTCTCAGACTTCATGGTGCTGCTACCATTCTCAATGCTCAACCTTCGAGTACGTGGGGGAGTTCTCTCCATCGTTGCCTTCTGTTTCTCAAAAGGAGATTTTGGTTCCTTTATTTTATAGGACAGCGTACCCTGTGCTTCCTTGTTTGCTAGTGCCTTCTTGAGGTTTTCAATCTGCAATATATGTTCAACAGTTTATAAAATGTCAAAACTAAGTCCATCTGTGAAGGAAATAAAATGCTGTACTGGGGGATCATAACGTCTCATTCCGAAGATTTTGATCAAAAATTACTGAGTTTTCCTCTATTCATAAACAATCAACCGGAACTAATTTCTAGCAACAGGATTCCTTAGTCATAATTTAAAAACTGTCAAAATTTTACTGAAGTGCACAATGGATTCCAAAAATAAATGAACTATTAACAAGCATTAAATTATATTCACAATATTCTAGTATCTCATATAATATAGTAAAGAAACCAGGATGACCAACCTAACATCTTAATCATTTTAACTGCAAAAAGTTTGCATGCCACAGAGACATATGAAGCAAATAATCACTTATGTTCATATGATATGAGATGGCACATGGAAGATAATCACAAAAGGCAAGTTGAAAATAATACATATACCTGTTCTTTGAGTTGCATAACCTCACTGCTCTCTTTATTCATACGAGCAGCACCAAGTTCCACTGTTGAAACTCTCTGAGCAAACTTTAAAGTACTTATAGTTTCTCCAAAAGAATCTCCTTCCGGGCTGACATGAGCAAACATCAATGTCTTCGCATGTCCACCTACAGATTTCCAGATAAAGAAACATCAGTACAAAACCATAAATTTGTCAAATGGTAAGAAACTTCTCAAGTTTGTCACATTATTAGTCTTAGCAATGATTAATAGTTTAATACATCAACAACAACAATAATCTGAGCAGGAAAGACTGTCAATCTTAAAGGTAATTAGGTTATAGTGGGTTACTAATGTGTATTACAACCTAATGAGTCCTGCAAAAGAAGTGTGAGTTTGCTATTTCTGTAAGGGATGTGAGAGTTCTTCTGAGCCAAAGCTGTGATGACATCTCCTAGGCAAGACAGTGACTTGTTAATATGTTGCGCCTCCTTTAGCCTATCTCCTGTAACTTCTGATTTATCCACTCTTTCACTTCCTGCCAGGTCCACCAAATGCAAGCAACTACGTAGCATGTTCCCTGATCCATCTTTCCCATTCACATGTACTGTTAGGATGCTGCAAAGTTAAATCACTCTTGTTAATATCTGAGAACAACTCGAACAACTTTTTAATTTTACCTTGCTTGTTCTATTAAACACAAACCAATTTTCTTCACTATAATGTAGAAAATATAAGGCCAACTGACCTGTGAGAGCGACTACTTCGATTGTTGAGTGCAGTGGAACATACAACACGATTAACCTCTCCAAATTTCATTAGATTAAGCACATCACTAGTGGACTTCACTGTATGCATTGTAGCATCTGGAAGGCTTAAACCATTATCACTAGTGCAGCTACGAATCTCTAATTTGTGCATGTTAAGGTTACAACAGCTTTTACATGAATACTTAAAAATTGCACAAAGAGCCAAGCTGCTAACGTTGAACAAGGAAAATCATTATTCTGTAGAGACAAAAATCAATAAAAAAGGATATTTGGTGGATGAGGAGTCTTCTGAAAGAAGGTCTCTGATTTGTTCATTATATATCTCAACCATCTGAACTTGAATCTCATAAATTATTCTATCCTTCCTTTGATTAGAAATTTTGAATAGGTCGTTGAGAGCTAGATAATTAATCCCCAGATCCTTAGTTGATCCACCTGATGGGCCACTCTGTCACCATAGAGATATGTCAGATAAAACAAAAAGGGTAAATCCTTTACTTAGAAGGAAAACTTTGCAAAGTACACAAATCTTTTATCTTGTGCTAGTAAACAGAAGAAAGTACAAAATACTTCACTACCAAATGATTCAATACCAAGACCAGATGAAAATGTATTATATTAAATTCTCAACAAAATGTCATACCAAGTGAAAATCAGATAATGGACCCATCACCCATATTTTTGCTAAGTTTTGATGTAAAGGTCTTACCATAGTATAAGTTTTGCCTGATCCAGTTTGGCCATATGCAAAGATGCAAACATTATAACCATCCATCACAGATCGAATCAAAGGTTGAGTCTCCTTAAACACATCATCTGACATAAGTCACATATATAAAGACATCAAATCTATGTACAAGAGAAGATAGCAAATTAACAGTAGACTGAGTAATTTTTGGTATATTTTACCTTGTGTTGCACTTGGACCAAAAACATGATTAAACTGAAAGAGTTTTCTTCCATCCTTTTGGGGTTTCGATGGGTCCAAAATCACAACTGAGCCATCCTTTCCAATAAAATCTACTGCATTTCTCATTCCAGCACAGAAAGAGGGTCTAATTCTGCAGAAAACTCGAATATTTCCTGAAGGAAAACTTTATCAGAACAGGATTCAGAAATTCCAAACTAAAATAAAACTAGAACAAAGGAGTGACCAAACCATTATTTTGTACCTTTTAAATCCTGAACCATATTGTATAACTTTCTATTCTCTTCCACCACCTTGTGATACTGAAGTGCAGCAGTAGACATCTCTTCCACTTGACTCCCTGAGGAATGCAAAAGATAGACACATTTGACATAATGTTAACATACATATACAGATGTAAATAATTCTTAAAAGAAGGATGCTTGTCCAAAAAATGGGAAGTCCAATTCATGATACAATTATTTTATGCCTTTTGGGAGTTCAAAAGTATTTAGTCGAATTAAAAATGAGACCAATTAAACCTATAAACCTTAGAACAAATTTTTATAACAAATGTATTTGAAGTAAAGCGGTTCGGGAAAAATTATGTAAATGAGAAAGCAGAGTAAAATCATGAAATGAAGAACAAAATTTTAATCAAGGTTACTCATTTTAGGTATACCTAGATTTTTCAAATCACTTTGCAAGTGAGATTGCAAGTCTTCAAATTCTCTCCTGGTTGCTGACAACAAGGCCTTGAGGTCCTGAAAATAGACAACATTATGATCAACATTATATGCAATTCTTGTTATCTTTAAAGGACATTTTGTTTCTCTCTTAATGTTAAACATCTGTCCTAAATTGCTATTTACTATAAGTTGAAATCATTGTCATATTCTATGAAGACGGCACTAACGGCAGCCAAGCCAGGCAAACTGATTCTGTAGCTATCTTTAACTATAATTGGCAAAGGACTTCCATCTTCCCCTTTTTTCCGATTTTCTTAACAGAAGAAAAAAAGTTTCTGAGGATATTATATTTCAGCTGAGTAAAATTTTATCATAGTAATATTTTTCTTTAGGCCAAAGTAATCATTATCTTAAATATATATCCTTAGCAGGTCATCAATTTTATTATATACAATTAAGGATAAAAAAGACCTTCTGAACAAAGCCAGTAGATGCAACTTAATACATTTAATATATTACAACCATCTGAAATGAAACTTGGACTCATGGTTCAAACTTAAGTGGAAGAGTACAAACATTTCCATAATATTTGTGCAACTAGTAAAAGTGTAGGGGAAACAAAAGAAATACATACCAGAAGTTCTTTTTCTTGCACTTTTAATAGATGCCTGTGGTTGGGGTTCGCCTTTTTCATGCGAGCTCTAGAACACTATTAAAAGGATTATTCAGGGCTCATTCGATATTCCAACAGTATACAAAAGAATTTTACAAAACAGAAAATTTGTTACATTAACTGACACGAAACATGTGGAGAGCTAAATATCAACATGTTCACATAAAGATAAGTACCAAAAAAAGTGTTCACATAAGCATAATCTGTACTGGTGCAAAATTACAATCTTTAAAGAATAAATTCATGTACTTCTGATTTCTTTCATTTTGCAAACAAGCTCAATATAAAAGCTTAAATAAAGGGAATAAATACCTAAGCTGGGATATATTATTAGAATTAATTGTATAATATTTACTCAAGCAACCTAGAGTGTTACTTCTCCAGCAAATTCATAATAAAATTTGTAAGCTGGGTCAATTCAAGAAACTAAATACAGTGAGTTTAAAAGTAATATACCTGCAATGAAGTTACATCCTCTAGAGGCATAGGTATAGACTGAAGATTTGAGCCATTATTTTCCTTTAGAAAATCTTGTAACACTGATTTTAGCTGTTTTGGAACACAAGACATAAATGTAACTAGTTAAAGATCATTTTACTGAAAACATAGAGAACGTGCACCATGCAGAAAAAAAAAAGTGAAAGAGATGGTAAATACAATCTTATCAGGTAAATGCATCTTTAAGGGACGGGTTACAAACCAAAGATTATTGCTCTATAAGATGTAATTTCAACTGATAGTGAAATGAAATTCTATCTAGGCAACTAATCCATTAAGCTAAAGAGATATTTTTCTAAAGTAGTTATTATCATATAGGCGAGATTCCACTTGCGTTTTCTACTTAAGTATAGTATAAAGAAGTTTCTAGATATCCACCACCTAATGCTGCTTAATCTGGTAGATACTTTTCAAATGCACTACAGATAAAGCATTCTCAAGGGACTATATGGAATTTTGATTATATGGAATTTGCAATTAAAGATGAGAAATTTCTGTGGCTGCATTGAGCTTACCTCTGGGAAATTATTCTGAAGTTGCTCATCAAAACAACTTGCAATCAGCTTTTTCAACAGTTTGACTGAATCCTGTAGCAGAAGAGAGATAAGTACAGAAAACATAGAAATTTACCCAAGCTGAGTTCCTTTGTGATAAATTTGATTTTTTGAATGAAAACTAGGTTGATATGCAAAAACAATTAACATTACCGGATTTCTCTTGTTGAAAGAACCCAATAGGTTGTCATCAATGTTTTCCTTTGTGTCAACCATGTGGTCAGCAAGTACCTTCACAATGGTATCTACAAACACCATGCATCACATACAAAGAGAAAAGAAAAAGTAAATTCCAAGAAAATCTGATGGTGATCAACAAAGAATACATTTGTGAATTTGATTAACATTCTCTCCAAAACAAATTTGCTCTGAAGAATACAATTGCTCAGGAGAAAAGGATAAAAATAAAAAAGTAAACTGATAGCAGGTAAATTATGCTATGATGCCAATAGATGATAATTTTCTCTGAAGAATGCTATACGTTGCTGTACATTATGCTAAGCATAATGTTCCCCTAATGGGACCAAAAATATTTGACTTCATAAATTGGCAGCAGCTTCAAAAACTAATCTTGCTATAAAAGCCTTGAAAGTTTCTACTGGCAATTCAAACCCAAATTAAACCAGAATGCATTTGGCTAACTGAAATTAAACTACTAATTTTAGTTTACAAGATCAAAAGGCCTCATCTAGTTCTGTATCCATATATGAGAAAATATAGGCAAAGAAATAGAAGAACGACGAATCAATACCTTGGAGTTTGTTGGTTTCACCATTGGCAGTTGGTTGCTTGTCACAAGCAGAAGACAAGTCCAAGCGCCTACAAGATTCAGACAAGGCTCGCGATTGCATCTTGGTGGCAGAATGCATAACCATGGGGGACCTAGTAAGCTTATAATATCCATTTGCATTCCCACAATTAATCTGTTTACATTCATGGTATGACTTCAATGCTAATATGCAGTCAACAACCTTAGCTGCTGACCCTGCCTCCAAATTATCCTACAAAAAATAAAGGCCAAGAATTGACTTAGTTTAAGTTAAGATGACCATCAGATAAAGGCTAAAGCTTCTAACAAAAATGACTGCCACAATTATCCTAAGTAAAATTAAAATTTACCCTTTCGAGATCACAAGCTTCAAAAGCTGGCAGCTTTAGGTCTTCAATGGCAACAAGAAAATTCCTGACATTTTCAAAGTATTGGTAGGCTCGTGGTGGTTGGAACTCCCGGTTGAGTGATTGTGCATGTGAATTACTCTCCACAACCTTAAAATTAACAGGTCACTCAGTGTAAAGTTTATAAGAAAATATGAAATCAAGAATTTAAATAAATGGGATGGGTACCTTGGAAACTGCACCGGGCTGGATTTTGTTAATAACATTGCAAAGAATCAAACCATTTCTCAAGCAAGAAATGAACTCTTTTTCCGATGGCTGATTTGATATTCCCAGTGGACCAACTAAGGTTTCTAACCATGCAACAGCAACATATCTTCTCAAAGCTACAGAAAACCAAATTAAATTATTAAAATGAAAAATAAAATAGAAAGGGAAACTTTATTTGCAATGAACACAAAAGTAAAAACTTTTATTGAAAAAGAAAAGAAGGAAAGCAAACCTGCTTCTTCAGCTTTTCTTGAAGCCAAATTGAGGTCATGGAACCCAGTTCTTGTAACGTACTCCATTTTCAAATCCCCTCAAACTAATCGAAACAAAGTTCAAAACCAAAACAGAAGAGAAAAATCAAATACAAGAACAAAAATAAATGAATACCCATCAACCCATTAATCTCCCACTACATTTAAAACTAAACATGTATTATAAAAAGACTGGAAGAAAAAGAAAGAAGGAACATACTTTGCTAGTCTTTCTGGATTTCTTTCTTGAAGAAAAAACAAGAGACAGAAAAACCAAAGAGAACCCAGATAAAGGAAAGAACTGAAAGAGAAAGAGAGGGGATTACGGGAGACAGCCAAAGACTTAAGGCAACAATCAAAATCAAAGGCTGTTTAATTCTTAACTTTGTGGGCTCTCTCTCTGTTTCAGTGTTTTGCTGCTGTTTGCATTGATATTGATATTGTAATCTTCTCTTTGTTATTTTGTTTCTTCTTTCTAAATTCCGATGTTTTATGTTTCCTTTTTGGTTCGGGTTAGAAATCTGAGGTCTGGGAAATCGTAACGTTAACTTTGGGGGATGATAATTTGAATTCAAATAGGTAGGTCCGTTCGCGGGGGGTAATCATGTCCGTTCGCTTTGCCACGATGGAGATCTGAATCAACGGACTTGATATTCTTAGATGGGAACACGTTCTGGATTGGGCTTCGGATGTTGGGCTTTCTTGTTTCAAATACGCCGTGGAAAGAGACTTTCCTTAGAGCGTGTATAACACGGACTTCACATGCACGTGATAAATGAGATGTGCTGGTGTTTGTATCCATTTGTAACTTGTAAGTACAAGAAATTTAAAAAAAAAGTACAAGAAAGTAGGGATGTTTCTTTCCGACGATGAGTGATTTATTTCTTTCTTTTTTATGATGAAAAAGGTAATGGTTAAACGTTTATGAGTGATTGGTGCAAAAAAAAAAATTGTTTGAGTGATTTATTTCCGTTCCTTCCTTTTTTTTTTATTGCTAAATACCGCCTCATTTTTGCTATTCATCGTCTCAATTTTTACACTTTTACCCTTTGCCCTTTGCACTTTTTACACTGAGCCTCTCCACTAGGACGACTCAGCCATGGCGGGGTGGCTAGACAAATTTATTTTTTTTAAAAAAATAATTATTATTTTTAAAAAAAAATAGCCGAGCCGCCCCATCGGGGCGGCCTGCCGTGGCAAAGCCGTCCCAGGAGGGCAGCCTGCCCATGGTGAAGCCGCCCCAGTGGGGCGCCTTGAGCCATGGTAAGCCGCCCTCCTGGGGCGGCACGGGTCATCAGTCCTAAATTTCGTCAAAATTTGCATTTTTCTTAAATCGTCATCAAAATACGGCACGTTATTGTTCATTTTTCTTAAATCGTCATCAAAATACAGCACGTTAACGCTATTCTACGTTCGTGATAGTTTCAAGATTAGAAAATGAAGCAAAGGGCAAAAGCGAAAAAAATGGGACGGTGAATAGCAAAAATGGGACGGTATTTAGCAATTCAATTTTTTTCGGCAATAATTTATGTTCCTTCTATTTTACCAAAAAAAAGTTGTTTAAACTTAATTATTATTATTATAAAATTAATTAATAATTGCCTTTTAAAATTTGTGAGCTTATTGCTCGAAAATCCATGATTTTTATCTTATTTTCCTATTTGCTTTGATTATACCCCTTTGTTATATTTATTTATCCGAGAATATACTCCTAGATAACTTGTGCAATTCTTTCTCCAACAATCTCATTGGACTTAATGGGTCAAATGTCCGATTTGAGTCTAGACCTTCTGCAGTTTGCTCAAATCCAGTCTAAACCTTTAAAGAGCTTCAAATTGGTCCCAAACGTCATTAAAACCAACCAAATCAAGCGTAATTTAAACGGAAATCAAGCTTTATCCAACACGCACAATGACCGTTTATAAACGGTGTGACGTGGCATGCACGTGTCATATAGGATTTTTTTCTTTAAAAAAATCCATTAAATATTAGCGAAAGAAAAAAAAAGACCACTCATGAATCCAGAAACCAGTCACCGGAACCATCATCCAGTCCACCCTCTTTTACTTGGGGTTACAAGATCATGCAAAAAATTGATGCCATTTCCATACAAACAAGAAAACCCATCAAGCCATTTATTACATTCACATAACCAAAGATAAAACGGTGAGATTTATCTTTGCTCCTCCAAAGGTGGAGACTTTTTTGTGGTAGGCGATCAGAGGAAGGATTGCAGTGAGATTCTTATTGCATACTAGGGGTTTAATTCCGTTTGAAGAGGCTTCTTGTGTTGCTTGTGGATATGAGTTTGAAACGGTGAATCATTTACTCTTGTTTTGCAAAAGGTCCTGGCTGGTTTGGCAATCGTTTTCTGCCAAATGGAATATCAATTGGGTTATGCCTTCTCAGGAGAGCAGTGCTTTACTTAATTGGTTTGATATTAGTTCGAATGTTGTGTGGAGATTAGCCTTTTTTGCTATTGTTTGGACCCTATTGACGATTAGAAATGATGAAATTTTTAATGGCTCTCGGCTGGAGATGTGTCAAGTTCTGGATATTATTCATTACAGAATTGCTTGGTGGTATAAAGCTAAGTGGCCGAATTCTGCAGTGACCATTGATGAGCTTTTGAGATTGCCGGAAAGTGTTAATAATTAATGATGCAATTGAGACTGGTATAAGACCGCATGTGGAGTGGCAACCTCCGATGACAGGGCAATTAAAATTCAAAGTTGACGGGGCGACGAGAGGGAGTCCGGGGGAAGCTGGTATTGGTGGAGTTCTGAGGGATGAAGTTGGTAGCATTAAACTGATGTTTTCAAAACCTATTGGTATAGCTGACTCAAATATGGCTGAAATAATGGCTATTCGATAGGCATTTTTTATTTTCGCAAGTTTGAGTTGGGCTAAGGAGAAACAACTGCTTATAGAGAGTGATTCCACGACTGCAGTAAAATGGGTGTTAGAGCCTAATTCTGCCCCTTGGAGATTCCGACAGATTATCTTCCAAATTGAAAAGTTTAAGAAAATGATTGTGAAGTGGGAGGTGTATCATGTATACAGAGAAGTGAATGGCGTTGTTGATGGGTTGGCCAAATCTAGCATTGATCGTGGTACTGATGTTATGGAGTATTTTCGAGGTTTCGTGTTTTCTTTGTTTGGCTGGTGGCGGGTATTTTTATTTTTTCTGGTGGTTTCTTCTTGTAATGTTGTCTCTATTCGGCTGCTGGTATCTCTGCTGTTTTTGGTGCTTATGTCTGCTATTAGGAAGCTTTTGAGTTGGTCTTTTTCTTTGGGGTTTTGTATTGGGTTGGTTCTGTTCTTGGCCTTTTGTAGAGTTGGCATTTCTCTTACTCTGTAATTTTGGGTTGGTATTTATGTAACTGTTTCTTTGGGAGGAACCTACCATAGGGAGTACTCTTTTTCCTACCCTAGGATTTTTCCCATTGGGTTTTTCCTATTGTAGGTTTTAATGAGGCTCCCTTGTTCCTTCCAATTGATTTTTCAATATAAAATCTGCTGCTTTTCAAAAAAAAAAACATAACCAAAGATAAAAATATAAATGTAAAAACAAAACATCTGAAGGACTTCTAAAGTTCAGACCGAGCAGAAACAACACCAACAAAATGGAAAATGAAAAACAAACAAATGACCCAAGGCATCAAAATGAGACCTATGATAAAATGACAGAACCGAACAGCATTAAGACCAAACAAATTCCCAGAAACAAAGAAGCAACCGCTGTTGACTTCAATTTTTTTACGCGCGAATTAAGGCGCGTGGGGTACACAACTTGGTTTCCATTTAACTTAGGCTTAATTTTTTTTTAATAACGTTTGGGCCCAATTTGGAGCTCTTTAAAGATTTAGATTGGAATTGAGCAAACTGCAGAACGTTTAGACTCAAATTGAACATTTGGCCAATTCCCACTCTACCTCCTAATTATGTCAAAAGTTGTCAAAATGGGCTTTTTGTCTCCGTTCTCCTCATGATCATTAGTCACGTGACTAAATGGATGTCATGTCAGGGAGTAAAATACTCTAATTATAAAAGTTAAAAAAAAAAAGACAAATCAATTTTATTGTGGCGGTTCAATCATAATAATAAAAATTTATACAAAGTCCACCACATAAACATGTAACATTTTTTTTTAGATGAAATGTTAGTTTCATTCATATCAAAGCAATAACTGCTATCGG
Source organism: Corchorus capsularis (assembly GCA_001974805.1). NCBI lineage: Eukaryota > Viridiplantae > Streptophyta > Magnoliopsida > Malvales > Malvaceae > Corchorus > Corchorus capsularis. Next base: position 18,683 of record AWWV01011631.1, read on the forward strand.
TTATGTACAAAAGTTTGTGAGTTAAACTTTACAAAGGGAAGCTATACAGAAAATGTAAAATATCTACACATAAAAAATGTTTGGGCTAAATCCCCGATGTTGGCTAAGTGGATATTAACAGGGTCTGGAGCATGCAATATACTTCAAACAATGCATTCGACCTTGCGCCACCACTGCAATCTTCATCAGAATCTGAGATGTGTCATTTTATGCTTTACCAAATACTCTATTGTTCCTCTCGCACCAAACAAAGTAAATGCCAGCACTCCAAACAAAGTAAAAATCAATTCAAGTTATTTAATATAAACTTAACTAAAGAAAAACAATAAAAGAAAATGTTTTCATGTCACCAAATTATCTCGCCTGGCATAATATAAAATTTGCCATACATTCTACAATGTATATGACTATGAGTGGATGAAGTTAAATTCAATTGTGAAGCATGCGTGTTTCAGCTTTAGCATTTGAAATTTAAAGCAAAGTGTCAGTTCGTTTTATTGATCTCGTAATTTAGGATCGATTGGAAATTACAAACGGAAGAAATTTTATTTCTCTTTTATGTCATGAAAACTAGGTTTTCTTTATATGATTTATGGGCTAGCTAGTCACAAAAGTTTTGGAATCAGTCACTCTTTGTTTGCTGAGAATGCCTTTTTGTCTACAACGACAAGCGAAAAAAGCAAGTAGGTGATAAACATACTGAAGATTTATCAAGAAAGTTTGAGACAGACGATTCGAGTCACAAAGCAAGATCTGATAACAAAGAGAACAATTAAGTTATAGAGGAGAAGAGGAAGATTTTCAACAATCTATTATAACTAGCTAGTATTAATATTTCCAGTGTACTTCAGATGAAAGCAGTGGCGTAGCCAGAGAATGAATAGTCACTAGGTCAAAATACTATTATACCTTGTTGAAAAACTTACTTTCTAATGAGATCAATATGATTTAAAGAAAATTTAGTGGGTCAATATGTGAAATTCAATTTTTCAGTGGAGTCAATCTTCATATATATCTCTATTTATATGGCTATTTTGCAGTTTACATATATACAAAATATAGAAATCTAAAATTTTAGTACCCACTAGCCAATATGTGGCTACGCCACTAGATGAAAGTTATCATTTTTACTTTAAAAAATTGAAAGCAAAGTATTAATTTATGAATCAATTTTTTTTTGTTATATATCAACATAAAATTGCTTTTTATTTTTCAAAAACTTAAAAAAAAAATCTTAATTTGAGGATTCATTATATATATATATATATATCAATATTCACTTGACTTATAAGTGGTGTTTTTAATTTTAACGAGATGGGTAGCCCGCGCTGGCGCGTCGGGCGTCTTTTTATTTTTTTTGTTCTCCGTGCAATTCATCCCTGAATCAAATATGGTTTTGTTAGTCTTTTCTATATTTAATACATAAATATAGTTTTTTTCTTATCTAGTCTTACTTCATTCGACAATCATATCCTGTTTTTAGCTCTTGTTCTTTTGGCATTTGGAAATCAGTAAAACAATTAGAATGATGATTATATAAAAATCCAATGATAAGAATGATGGTTCTTATCAAATATGGTATGGTATGCTACGGCTACCTCTAATGATCTTATGACTCTGAGTATCCAATGAGCTCTTGGATTTTAAGTCTTTGATAGGTTAATTATAAATTTGAATAGCTTTAGCCATCAAATTGTATATGTAAGGCTAAAATCTCAATTAGGGCCCTGAACTTTGCCAAAAGGGTCAAATAAGTGCCCAAACTATGAAAATGTCAAATTAGTGCCTGAACTTTTCGATTTGGGTCAATTCAGTCCAAAATGTTTTGGATTATTTATATTTAACAGACTTATAATCTAACATTTTGGACTGAATTGCCCCAAATCGAAAAGTTCAGGCACTAATTTGACTTTTTTCATAGTTTGGGCACTTATTTGACCCTTTTGGCAAAGTTTAGGACCCTAATTGAGATTTTATCCTATATATAATGGAATGATTGTTAATTATTTACTTAAAATAAAATATCATTCAATCCTTGAATCAAATATGATTTTGTTGGTCTTTTCTATATGATGGTTATATAAAAGTCCAAAGATAAGAATGATGGTTCTTATCAAATTGTATATGTAATGGAATGATTGTTAATTATTTACTTAAAATAAAATATCATTCAACACTTGAAATTAATGAAAGTTGAGTAGGAAAAACGATTGTATCATTTTTCATTTTAATCATCTTTTTTATAATCTTCTTGTCTAATCAAAAAAATGAGGATGAAGGGGAATAATAGGTATGTAGACTAATGTCATCAGTAGGCTTGAATATTGAGAAGCATAATTCCCTTTTAATCATTTTTTTTTCTAATCTTCTTGTGTAATCAAAAAAATGAGGATGAAGGGGAATAATTAGGTATTAATTAGCTATTATTCCCTTTTAATCATATTGAATTTATTCATTATTAATTAACTATTAATTAGATATTAATTAGATATAGTATAATGGATTAAGGAGGGGCTTTAAATTAATATGTTAGATGTGAGAAATTACCAAAATGGAGCGATAACGTGACACCAGGTTAAAAGTTGAAAGGGCTTGTTAGTAATTTCCGTAGGGGACAAAAATAATATATAGTATATATTATCTTAATAGTAATATAAAAGTTTTTCACCAAAAAAAAAACAGTAACATAAAAGTTAGAAATAAAAATAAGTTTGACTTGTATACTATATATATATATTATATTATGATTTTATATATATATATATATTATGATTTTATATATATAATAGATGTAAAAATATCAATACATTTAACTCCACCTCTTGAACTAGTAGTATAAAGAGACTTAATTAGGAATTCACATCGAACCTTGAGCTACAAAAGGAGATAGTAGCTTTTTTTTTTTTTGGTTTAAATCGAAACAGAAAAAACTAGTTTAAGACAAAACCATGGGGAAATGCAACCCCCCAGCATCCGCAGCGACGACCTCTCAGATTGAATCAGGAGGTGACCGGAAAATTTGTACTTCATCTTCAAGATCACACCCAATCTTAGATAATGTGTCTGCATAAAAATTTCCTTCCCGTAGCGTATGCTGACAAACACAATTCCATTCCCTTGCCAACAATTCTCTAATATCAACAATTAGCACTCCCAAAGGATGGAGTGAGATATTACCCGAATTAATCAGATCAAGGAGAACTAGTGCATCCATTTCGCAAATAACATCTCGAAACCCTTCATGCCAAGCTTATAAAAGCCCCATATGCAGAGCATGAAGCTCAGCTGCCATATTCGACGCTATCCCCAAATGAGCAGCAAAACCCACCAACCACTTCCCATTCCCATCTCAAATCACTACACCTGCTCCTGCTATTCCTGGTTTCCTCTCGACGCACCATCAGTGTTAATCTTGACTTTGTGTTCTAGTAGGGGTATCCAACATATCAAGCTATATATCATTAATTAGTTTTCACTACCGGAGGCTTATACCATACTTTAACTATCTCTTTCGAAGTCAAGATAACATTACGCAGCAAATCTTTCTCTGAATAAACTAGCTCATCAGGCTCGAAAGTCAAAGAGTACCGCCGAGTCCAAATTCTCCACACCGCCGTAGCAAAAGAAAGGAGATAGTAGTTATATAGTGGTATTGTAATCATTTCCCTATCAAGTAATCATAACATTAATAATAAATAAAAGAAAGAAGTCGTTTGTGGGTGATCTATAAGTACCATTATAAACTCTCTTTGAGACCTGTGGCATGCATTGACCTTGACTTGGGACAGCCTCCCCTCACTTAAACTTTTTTTTTTTAAAAAATAAATAAATAAAAGAAAGAAGCTGGCTAATCCAAAATGTTTTATTTCTTATCAATATTACATATGCGTTAATAAAAAATAATTATATCTGAAAATTCCTTTTTTTGATATTAGTGTTCAAATAATTGATAAAAATGGTAATATAGATTTTCCAAGGGTTAGTAGGGTCACTTTGAAAAAGAGCTAAAAATAGTATGTTATGAACGTATGATTCTATTTCTTAATTTCCTACTTTTCTTGGAAGGGGAAAAGAAAGCTATAGTAGGAAAGCATCAATTAACATTTGGCATAATTGCCATTTTTAATTTAGATAGAAAACAAAGGAAGAATTAATTGGGGAATACCAAAACGAGGCCAAGAATTCTAAGAATGGTTGAAAACAAATTAAGTGGGGATACGCTATTTCCACATATATCTATTTTTATTCCATACATACTTATCCAACAAAAAGGCACAAAACCATTCAGAGACCTTGCCCGTCAAGATTTACTAACAATAGGATTCTCCCATTTGACAATTATTACTACAATTTTGGTAAGGATGTGTTTGGAAAAAAAAACTAAAAAATTATTTTTTTAACAATTTCTATTTCATATACATGACGTTTTATTTTTTTATTAATTATAGATGTCAATTTTTTTTGTTCCAATCCTATAGATTTCCAATTTTGAAATTTAATTTAACAAAAGAAATTGACAAATCTCATGAAAGTGTGAATTTTGCATGCTTTACCTACCTATATATATAGAAATATAGAAAAAATAAACAAAGCCTATTATTCCATCCATCGTGACGGTGGCATCAATGACATTTGCATATTAATTTTATTTTATATTAAATTTTCTATTTTGGCACAGATTAAATATTCCATACAACTCCTCGTATCCAAATCCAATAGTTAGAGATCATGGTTAACTTTTTTTTTTTGGCATTAGATCATGGTTGATTTAGAGTTGCGTTGTGATGGACAATATAAACTCAAGTATTTTTTTTTTTTAAGAATTCATTTATAAGACAAGATTCAAGCGATGAAGAAAACTATGTAAAAGCTTTTTTTTTTTGAAAAAATAAATTGTTCATAAGACTCAAACATCAAATTTTATTTTATGGACATGAATTTTTTACATTGGATAGAGAAAGTTTTGATGAATTATATTATATAATATTATATTAATTTTTTTATTTTACTTTAAAAATATACCCTAAGAGGCTAAGAATCTTGGTGGTGAAGTTATCACGTTATATTCTCACAAAAAAAAAGTTATTACGTTATATAAGTACATAATACTGTACTATAAAATTATTATTATTATATGACATTTTATTATTAATAATGAACTTATTATCATGTTAAAATTAAAATTAATATTAATTCATCAAAAAAAATTTAATTAAATTATTAATTAATCAATACTAGTAGTTTACAAATAATCCATTTAGGGTAAAATCGATAATGTGGGGAAAGGCCAAACAGGGCCGAGTTAAAAGTCCTGAAAGAAGCAAAAAACCAATTAACCTCTACTCCTATAATAATTAGACTTCCATATTTGGAGAATTGCTACATATAGTATCCCATCTGTCAACTTTCCACAATATACCCTAATTTTGGTCACACTTTCCTTCTTTTCATTTTCTCCCTCATTTATTTCTTTTGAAACGTAGACTAATTATATATAAACTACATTACTTTCTTTTCTCCTAATTCTAATCTCCAAGACTAGATTTTTTTTTCTTATTTTCTCTTTTGTGTATCACTGGTTTTTGGTAAGAGAGAAATTCTGGGTTTTCTTCTGCTTCAAGATTTTCCTGAGAAAAAAAAAACAAAAAAACAATGGGTAGAGGGAAGATTGAAATAAAAAAAATAGAGAACTTGAATAGCAGGCAAGTAACGTTCTCAAAGAGGCGTAATGGGTTGTTGAAGAAGGCTAAAGAGTTGTCTATTTTATGTGATGCAGAAGTTGGAGTTCTTATTTTTTCTAGCACTGGCAAGGCTTATCATTGGTCTAGCACCAGGTAATTTACGTTCTTTTCTGCTTCAAAAATTCATTTACTTTCTTTTTGGGTTCTTTTTTTTGTTTTCCTTAAAGTATATGATTTGTTGAAAATAGGGTTTAATGGTTTAGGTATTTCATGAAATATTATTATGTGTAATCTCATGAAAGAAAACTAGTTGTTTAAGTCATTTGTGAGTTGAGTTTGAGTTTTGATTGATTTTCAAATTTTTTTCTTGGAAAGAGGAAGAAAGAAAATGGTGGGTTTTGTGGGGAGCTTTTGCCAAGGAAAATAAAATGGACATATACCCTTCAACTGGAAAACAACTAAAAAGGGGAAAAAAAAAGAAGGAAAAAAGAATCTGTAGGTAGTAGGATAAGATGGTACACTTTTTTCGCCTGTTCTTTTGCTCCAAGAAATTAAGAAAATGGTTGAAAGTTTGACCTAATTAAAATCTAGATGGGCTGAAGCCCAATTTTTGTTGGACAAAAGAGCTTCTTAATGTCTTGTAATGAAAATGGGTTTTGTTTTGGTTATTGACCATTGATTGTATCAATGTATTGTAGCATGGAACAGACTCTTTTGAGATACAACAGAGGCGTGGCAGAACAGTCTATGGAACATCCTTCTGATGAACAAAATGCAGAGGTATATTAAAATTTCCATTTTCATTTTCAATTTAGATGTATTCAAGTTAGCTGTTATTTGCATTTGCTTTCTAGTGAATGTCCCCTAGACAATTTTTGAGTTTCTTTCTAACTTATTTCTCTTGTTGTGACTGATTACAATTCTGGTGTTGGTTTTTGTTATGGCTAAATGAGCAGAGCAATCATCCAATTGATGTGAATGCCCTGAAAGAGGAGTACTTAAAGCTCCGTTCTGAATACATGTAAGTCATTTCGATCCTGTACCTGTAGTTTTTGCCAATGCATAACTCAGAGGGTAGAAAAAAATAGAGATGGTACCTTGCCTAAGCAAAATCATTGCATGGAAGAATGAGATTGATACTGGGACATATCATTTTCTGCCTTAGTATACGTGTCGAAGGGAAATGAATTACTTTAATGTTTGTTAATCAGTAGTAAACCTTGAGTAGTAATGCACAATGATTTCAAATCATATGATAATAAGTTGAAACAGGAGCTTGAATAACAATACATGCATGTTTCATTCATTTCGGTTTGGCTGTGCAGGAAGCTTAATGGTAAGGAGCTGGAGGGTCTGGACTATAAAGAATTGCAACATATAGAGCAACAACTAAATGATGGGATATCTCAAGTGAAGAAACGAAAGGTACTGAACAATATTAATATATACACCCTTTGTTGCAAGTTACCCTTCTCTGCTTTATTTAAAGCTGTGATCAGAGCTCCTAAACTGAAGTCTTTTACTTGCAGGAGCAAGTTTTAATAGATCAGGTCAATTTTTCCAGACTACAGGTAAAGTATACATTCTTTTAGCAGTTTGACTTTGACATAAAGGCTATAGTTATAAAAGTTAATATGCCAATCCATTGCTTAATTAATTGAGCACCTGGGACTTATAAGAGTTCTAGAAAACTTAATTGTTTAGCAAGAAAAAGCAGATAGAGTGACCAGGCAACAAAAAGATGATTTAATATATTATAAGCCTCCATCTATCAAAACAAAGGTTGTATAAATTGTTTTGATTTATCTTTTGTATTTTATTTTTCTTTCTTTATAGACTTTATCTTCATGGTGCTCATTGTTCATTACTTTTAGGTTTTAAAAGGGTTTGAGTACTCAATTTCTAGACGTAAGCTTTTTATCTTTTCCCTAATTTCTTCCAATTTAGCACATTGCATAGACCCCATGTTAATCACTGGAGAAAAAGCAAAGCATATTAATTCTTTAACATTATGCTCTTATGGAAGGATCCTTTCTTTAGTAATTAAATGATTGTGATTAATGCTTTATGGTTTAACATATATTTTCAGGAGCAAAAGGCTATTCTGGAGAATGAGGCTCTACGTAAACAGGTATGCCATAGAATCAAGTGTTAACTGTAGTACAAAAGCACATTTATTCTATTAAGGTTTTCATGTTTGTAATATTCTATTTCCCCTGATTTTTCATTTGCACAACTGAATGTACTAAGATTGATGAACTGCAAAAAAAGACAAGCTCAAATCCATTTGAAATCAACCCGCTACAAAGAAGATATTCCCCCAACAGTTCAAAGGCCGAGTATGATTATGCATCAGAGGAGGATGATGACCATGACGATGACGATGATCATTCAGACACTTCCTTGCACTTAGGGTATGTTACGGATTTTTCATTCACATTTTCCTTTATACAATTAAGGCCTTTCCGTATTTGCCTAGTCTTATCTCAATACTTCTATCATTTATGCTTTTGTCAATTTCATAGTCTCACAGACACTCAAATGCATAGACTGCTGAAATTTCTTATTTTGGTGTAGGCATTCTAGTCTTATGTATCTTTTCTGTTCTGTCTTCAACTTGCCAACTTAACCAATGGACCCTTGGTTCCAAAGTTTAAATAAGTTGAGAAGCCAGCTATATTCTTCTAAGGGTTCACTTAAAATTCCAAGAAACCGGGAAGAACTTTAAACAATGCAAGCAAAAAGTAGCAAATTGGTATATTCATGCTTAGCTGGACTTATACTGAAATTAGGAGATGAATGGACCTGGTAGCGCCTTTTTCTTGAAATACAGAGGACTTCTTTACCATTCAACTAGAATAATTCTTTTGCATTTCATAGTTTTCTAATAGTTTGTTTATGTTTCAGAGCTTTTAGCTAGACTCCTCGTGTTCTAATATTGTGATTGCTTATCAGGTTGGCATCAGAAGTTGGCCGCAAGAGGAAAATTGCAAAGATTGAACCTATCAGCAATGATTCAGGGAGTCAAGTTGCCTCAGAGTGATGTTTTCATTGACAATTTGACATTTCTCCCTAAGCAATGCAAAAGAAACCTTCTAGTTCTAGTTTTCTTCAAACAGTTAATTATCTCTATAGGCAACTAAGATATTATATTGGTGCTCTCATATCATGGTTGCCAATGCTTTAGATCACTTAGCACATTTAACTTGCAAATTGCATAGTGAAGTAGGTACAGCCAGGCCCTATATAGGATGGTAGCACAAATTGCAAAATGTTTAGTGCTCCATACACCAGTATGTGCAAAAACAAAAATGGGAAAGAACAAGATTTTTGGTAAATAGTCCAATGGTTCAAATTTCAACTAGCTGATGACAAAAGAAATTGGCCAATAGCAACCAATTTGTTTGTGTTGTTTTAAGTTGGGGGCAGGGGAAGCTTTTTTCTCTGTTTCAATGATTTTGCAGTTGAAGAAGGCCATTTTACTTATCCATGTCTTATTGTCATTGCAATTGGATGTCTATGCCTTGCCTATCCTGTTTGGATCAATTTAGAAGAACAAAGAAACAGGGGAAGAATGGAAAAAAGGTTCACTTTATGTGGTTCAAAATAGTCTTATTACTTTGGGGTCTTTTTTGATATATCACCCATCAGCAGTTATAGGTAGCTTTCAAATATTATTTTCATTGGTCATTCTGTTAAGTCTCTCTATCTGTGCTGAGACTAAATGTAAATTATATATTTAAACTAATTTGTGTTCTAGATTTCTTTGTCAGCAATTTCTCTCTCTCTC